>MU770546.1:0-37593 GCA_026770625.1 Nicotiana glauca | reverse complement strand
AAAAAAAAAAAAAAAAAAAAAAAAAAAAAATTATATATATATATATATAAATATATATATATATATATATATATATATATATATATTTGCTTTTCTTGAAAAATGATGAAACATGCAAAATCTTTTTGGATTTTTTCCCTTTTTTTGATTTTTTGAATAAAAAAAAAATGCAAACGGTTAATGTAACATACGGGCTACTATAGCACGGTACTGTAGCACGCGCCCCTTGAGATTCCCACACTATTGAGGGGGCCAAGGTCCTTGGCATTTGCACCCGAGGAATGCACATGCCTACAATGATTCGCATACCTTAAACAAATGCACGCTTCCAAATTGTACTTGTCCATAAAATGTAGCATGGGGGACATAGGGCAATTCCAAGACTTCTTGGATTCCACAATTGCTCCCATGTGTACTTGTCTATAAAATATAGCATGAGGGACATAGACAATTCCAAGACTTCTTAGATTCTATAATTACTCCCCATGTGTACTTATACAATTGTTCCCCATGTGTACTTGTCCAAAAAATGTAGCATGGGGGACATAGACAATTCCAAGACTTCTTGGATTCTACGACTTCTTGGATTCCACAATTGTTCCCCATGTGTACTTGTCCAAAAAATGTAGTATGGGGGACATAGGCAATTCCAAGACTTCTTGGATTCCACAATTGTTCCCCATGTGTACTTGTCCATAAGATGTAGCATGGGGGACATAGGCAATTCTAAGACTTCTTAGATTCCACAATTGTTCCCCATGTGTACTTGTCCATAAAATGTAGCATGGGGGACATATGCAATTCCAAGAGTTCTTAGATTCCACAATTGTTTTCCATGTGTACTTGTCCATAAAATATAGCATGGGGGACATAGGCAATTCCAAGACTTCTTGGATTCCACAATTGCTCCCCATGCTTTTGATTAAAATAACACCATGTTTATCCCATGCTTTTGATTAAAATAATACCACAAATGAAGCTAAATAACCCTTTTACCCTCGAATAAATACAACATGTAGCACATATGATGCATCAAGATGGTCCGTTCCTTTCAGGTTGCTTGTCCTAGACGGATCCAACCCTTGTGTTGAGTCCCCTAAGTCAAATGCACATGATGCAAATAAACGTTCCTACTAGGGATCCAGCACGAGGTTTTTGTTATACTAGGTTTATCTTGGGTATTTGTTCTGGACCTGGCTTACCCGAGCGGACAACTAGAGCCGAGGATGGAAACTGCGTACCGGTAACCAAAAAATCATCCAGTTTTGCAACTCCTCCGAATCCTAGTTCTATTTTGGGATATGACACTAACAGAAAGAAGTCACGACCAGCGTGCACTCCTCGGAGGTAAGAAGAGAAGGTTTCAGCACAGTTTATATATACAGTTCAAATAATATCAAAGCGGTAAAAAGCATCATTTTGCACATTTAAGCCCAATCATATAATAAAATCAGATAATAAATAAAGCCAAATACAACAATTATTCTAAGCTCGAATTCTTGAACCCTGAACAAAAGTTCTGGGTTCAGATCCCCACCAGAGTCGCTAGAGCTGTCACACCTCCTTTTTACATGCGCCCGCAGGGGCGTAGGGGAGTTTTTCCAATTATAGGACAATCGAAACGGGATTTATTTATTTAATTCAGAGTCATCACTTGGGAGATTTATGGTATCCCAAGTCACCGGTTTAATCCCGAATCGAGGAAAAGATTGACTCTGTTTAACAGTCTGCGCACCAGAAATCCGAATAAGGAATTCTGTTAACCCGGGAGAAGGTGTTAGGCATTCCCGAGTTCCGTGGTTCTAGCACGGTCGCTCAACTGTCATATTCAGCTTATTTATCTGATTTTAAATACATTTTGAACCTATGTGCACATTTTAACTTGTAGCCGCTTTTATTATTGTTGTTTTAAAAGAGAATTGCAACGTCGTGAAAAACGCATCTCGAACCACGTCATATAAATGCACCCGTGGTTGTTGACACATTTCGACTTCGTTGGGATTTGGATTTGAGTCACATAAATGTGCACTCGAGTTTATGAAGGTAATATTATTAAAACACGTGCCTAAAAAGACTAACGCGTTACTATTTTTGGGGAAGGCCGTGAAATTCACTAAATGGCCCATCCCGAATTCTAAGTATTTTTAATTAAGCATTGAATGAGGGCCCCACAACTTTGTATTTTTATTTGGCGAGGCTCATCTCATTTTATTATTTAAAAGGCAAACCTAAGGCGACTACAATTTTCTACTTTGCGAGGACATGGAAAGTTCAACTAATGACACACCTTGATTTCTAAAGGGTTTTATTATTCAAAGTCGTTATAGTCGGGTTACATAAAATGCACCCCTGAATTTTAGAAATTAAGTATCACAACTACGTCACGGGAACCGTACCCGTAGTTACGACGATATATTATTAATCGCACTGAAAAGCAAACTACTAGTATTTAAAAATATTGATTTATCTTCTACTAACAAGAAAAATCTATTTAATCTATGATTAGAAAATCAAGCAATGATTATACTTTATAATTAGGAAATCTAACAGAAATTAAAATATTAATCTAAGTTACATGAAAAATGCAATATTTCGTCTAAACCAGTAAAGAACATACGTCAAACTCTAGGAAATCTTGCATGGATTCATAGACTTCATGTTTGCTCTGTCCAAATGAACCAAAACAGAGATGACAAAAATAAAATAGACAGATGCAATTGATGACAAGAAAATAACGGGTTCTTGATATCTCCTTATTAAGGAACTACGAACAGTAAGTATCAGTCTTCCCGTCGACTCGTCAAACTGGACCCGAACCGGAACTAACAAACGGACGACCTCGTCGGACCCAAATTTAAACCGGCGATTGACTTGAACCTCAGACCTTAGTTTCCCATTTCCTACTCCATTTTTCTGCTACTGTGCGTGTGTTTTAAGAGAGAGAGGGGGGCTAGTTTCTGGCAGGTGAGTGAGGGCTGGTCGTTTGGGTTTTGTTCGCTGCGAGAAGATGAAGCAGCAGCAGCAGCGCTGGGCTGGTGGCTAGAAGGTGGTCGGCGATGGCTATTACTATTGGTGAGGGACGTTTGGATAGAGGTGAACGCAACAACATTTGCTCGTCAATAGCGGACGTGAAGCAGCTGGGTTGACGATACAACAGCTATGGAGTTTTGGTTGGTCGACGACTGAGTTGGTTTGGCTGGTCATTTGAGATGAGAAGATGAAGTAGCAACAATGGCTGTTGCTGCTGGTTGGCGACGCATCAGACTAGTTCGAGGCGTTTGGTTAACAGGCTGGACTGGTTGACGACATGAAGGAGATGGGGGATGGGTTGCTGCGAGGTGGGGGACAACGGAGTTGGTTGCTGCTGCTCGACGTCGCTGGTGTGGTCGTCGGAAGTTGGGATGGGGTGTTGGTTTCCTAGGGCTTTTTATGTAAAGAAGATGAATAAGGTCTTTCAATGTGTGTTCTTAATGTGTAAAAATATCTAGGTCGGCTGAATAGTTAGTGTAGTATTTATAGGATTAGGTCTAGGTTTTAGGGTAGTGGGCTTGGGTATTGGGTTATCCGAATTTTAGGCCTAAAAATGGGTCGTTTGAACCCAAAAGTTATTCTTTCCCCGCAACCAAAAATAAAAATACGATCTTATTTAATTATTCCTTCTTAGGCAAAATAACTATTAAAATGAGACTCACAATTAAAACAAAACTATTTTTGGGTATTTTTCAAGATTAAAATGACTACAAAATATTAATGAAACTATTTTTTTTGTATTTTCGAAATTATATAAAGATAAAAAGTAAGGTACTATTTTTTGTATTTTTTTCAAGTTTATGAGAAATACATAAACTAAAATTTATATATCCCTTTTTTGAAATTTTTCGTTTTGTGGCGAAAATAAAGTAAAGAAGTCAAAAATAGTTAAAATAGCTATATTAGGCCTAAATTAAATATTTATACGCTAAAATATGAAAAATCTTGGGGAGGGTCAAAAATCACACGTCTACAGTTGGTGCCTTTGGTTGAGGTCCTGGGGGCCTTAGAATGATTTCGGGTGGTTGACGGAGGAAATTTGGGATTTAAGTTGCAGCTTCAACTGCTGGTTATGTCATAACCGCACCTGCAACACCGCAGAAGCGGCTCAGTGGTCCCAGAAACGGTTTTGAGGCAAAAGGGAGTCGACCGCAGATGCAGTCAGGTAACCGCAGAAGCGACATCGCATCTGTGGTGATGTAGTCGCAGGTGCGAAAATTCCCCTTTAATGAAATTTAGCAAATGCGATTGGGTTTCGCAGATGCCGGACTGCAGAAGCGGTCCCAGAGCCGCAGATGGGTAATCGCTGGGCAGATCATATAAATCTTTGCCTTCGTGAAATTTAGCCATTTTTCATCTTTTTCAAACAAGAAGAAGTCGGGAAGCACTTTTCAAGAGGGATTTTGAGAGAAGTTCATTGGGGTAAGGTCTTTGGTCCCAAAACTTGTCATTGGAATGATTATTATCAATTTAAGCATGAAAAATTAAGGAAAATAAGTGGTAATTATGAGATTTATAGCTTGAGATTAAGAGACTTTAAAATGAGAATTTAAGGGCTATTTGGGCTCCGATTTAAGTGTTCCTGGTATGTATGAACTCGTGAGAGTGTGAGGATTCGGGAAATATAAATTTTACTCAATTCCGAGTGTAAGGCCCCGAAAAATTTTGCTAGGCGATATATGATTTCGGGGTGCCAGGTAGACTAATTGTAATATTTTATGTGCTATGAATATGATTCAAATAAATTGGAGGTGATGAATAAGTGTATGAGTCATGTAATAAGTTATGTGAGGTCCAAAGGGAAGCCTAAGCCTAAGCCAAGTTGGAAAATTTCATAATAGGTTAAGATTTCAAATGAATACGCATAAGACCTCACTTTGGACGAGCATATCTACGTGTATAAAAGAATTTGTGGGATGCACATCCTATAAAATTAAATATCTTTGAGTTTAGTTTCCAACGCACCAAGCCGTTCGTCATTTGGAGGTATATACAAAAATTTACGACCATTTTACTGGGCAAGTGTCGAAGCGTGGCTGCGCATATTGGGAAGTATTCTGCCTTCTTAGCGCGGGCGTGCTAGTAGCAGACCTCTAAATACACCTAAGGATGGAAAATGAGAGGATTTAGGTCATGGTAATGAACTGGCTTTATTAGTGCTTTGCTAAACTTGACTGCCGGACGAGAGTCGTGAAGCTCGAGTTCCCTAATGAGCCGGTTATTGAGTGGAAGGGGAATGGTGTTGTGAGACCTCATGTTTTTTTTTCTCTATTCTCTTACGTAAATACCTAAAGTGGCATAGTTATATTAGTTATATATGATTGGTTATAATATCACATTGGTCACATGTTATGTTTTGGAGTCAAGCAAGTTGCGAAATAAAGGTCGGCAAAAATTATCGTAAATGTCTCTAATAAATTTTTTAAACTTTGGGTCAAATATATCAGATCATTTCTCCCAATATATAAAGAGTTATGGGACCCACAACCTATCAAATTGAAGTTCCACGAGTCTAGTTTGCAACCAAAAAATCTCATAACAAACGGACATTGGAGTAAAAAGTTATGACTGTTATACCCCAGGCTATCCAGGCTGAAATCGGGTCGCGAACCGGGTCGGGTCAAACAAGTGGTATAAGTCCGTAAACTCGACTTTGAAGACCTCATGTCATACCTCCTTTTTCTACTACACCCCCAGAAGAGGGTGTAATAAAGGGAGTTATTTCCAGCTTGAAGTGACACTCGAAACAGGATTATTTATTAAAAAATTTAGAGTCGCCACTTGGAAGATTTATGGTGTCCCAAGTCACCGGTTTGAAATCCCGAATCGAGGAAAAGAATGACTCTGTTTAACAGTCCGCGAACTAGAAATATTAGTAAGGAATTTTGTTAACTCGGGAGAAGGTGTTAGGCATTCTCGGGTTCTGTGGTTCTAGCACGGTCGCCCAACTATTATATTCGGCCTATTATCTGATTTTAACACATGTTCGAAACATATGTGCATTTTTTAACTTAACCGCTTTATTTAATTTTAGGAACAATTCAAGGTTATCTAAAACACGTCTTGAACCACATCACATAAATGCATCAGCGGTCCACGACATGTTCTATCTAACATTGAAATTTGGATTCGCGTCACATAAATGTGCACCCGAGTTTAGGAAAGTAGATTATTAAATAACGCGCCTAAAGCAACTACGCGTTTTGAACTTTGCGAGGGCTATGGAAGTTTGTTAAATGGCATGCCTCGGATTCTAAGGATTTTAAAAAAAAATAATTAAAATGAGAGTCATTCAATTATCATTTTTTTCGGCATGATGCACCTCAAATTATTCCAAAAGGGCTTTACTCAACTAAAACAAACTACGGATATTCATAGATTATTTAAAACCAATTTAAGCTTATTGTGAGGCTAATGGATTCAGAGTTGGAGGAATTATTATAAACTATCACATGATGGTAGGAATGTAGAGGAAGCAGAACACTACCATGAAATGTAAATATCATAACAACCGAATTATTTGCATTAACCAAAATTCCCTTTGTTCTAGTTGTTGAATTTCCTATAGAAGAATTCTAGAGAAGTAACAGAATGGAGACTAACGACAAGCAATGAATGACTCCACCATCCATTATCCCGTGCGCTTAATTGTATACAACCAACTCATATGTGGAATACCCCGAAACCATTAAGAAAAAACAGGGGATTTATACGTATTACTTAATCAAATTTATCACAAATATGACGAAACTAAATCCAACACAAATTCAGGACAGTGGAACTTCAAACGTTCAGCTCTAAATTCAACCAACAATAAGAACAGATCAGCCACATATTTCAATAAAAACCACGAGAGTAACATCACAGAACTGAACAGTAGCCAACACTGAAGCATCGAATCATCATGTAAGCAACGAAATAAAATAGAGAAAGAAGAAACCGAGTAATGAAATCTTCAGAGAGACAAAGGGAAAATTATTACACATTTCAACCTAATAGAGCACCCAATGACGATTACATCATTTCGAATTCATATCTGAAACGCGAATAACACTCGAAAAAATAAACTCGAACACAGACCAAATCGCTACTAAAACTTCAACAACTGAACCTCGCTTGAAATCGGAAAGGGTTTGACCCTATTTTCGGCTCGGCCCAGATCTGTTCTTGCTATTGTTCACTCAATTTTTCGGACTGAAACTCCCCATCTCTGTTTGTACGTGTGTGTGTATTCAGAAATGGAAAAGAAGATGAAGAACGATAGGGTCATTTCTTGGTGTTATGCCATTGATTTTCTTGGCTGAAGCTCAAGCCATGGAGGGAGATGGTAGGGTCGTTCGCTGGTTCTCCATTGGAGAAGAAGAAACAAAACAACAGGTTCCTCTTAGGTCTTAATAGAAGGGGTCGTTCAGGTTGCTTGGCCTGGAGAAGATGAAGGTTCGGGGGTGGGGTCTTGTATTAGCAAAAGTTGCGCCTTTTTTTTTCATTTTCAGTGTATCCATCTCTTCTCTTATAATGTGTATTTAGGGTATAAAGAGGGGAAGGATTAATGGGTAAGAGGTCTGGGCTGGGTATGTATAGGGTAATTGGGCCATTGTATTTGTTATTTGGGGTGGGCCAATACACTAAAAACAGACTTTTCTTTTGTTTTCTTTCTTTTTCTTTCTTTTTTTAATTCATTAAAAACCTAAAATTAATTTCTAAATTAATTTAAATTGTAAAATTAAACTTATTATTTAACTAAAAAGTTTATAAAAATTAATTGATCCTAAATTTAGAGAGAAAAATTAAAAATCCAAAATTTTAAAGCTTAGAATGTAAAAATGAGCCATTTTTGTGATTTTTATTTTTTAATAAAGCAACTAACTAATTAATTAATCCTAAAATGTGAACAAAATCTAAATGAAATGCATGATATTTTTTTGATATTTTTTATTTTTAATAGAAATTAAATATGCACAATAATGCAAATAATTAACAAAATTCTACGAAAATTTCTATAAAATTGCAAAAATTGGAAAAAATTATTTTCAGATATTTTATGGGAGTAATTCATATAGGGCAATAATCACGTGCTCACAGCTGCCCCTCTTTGCTCGAAAACACGAAGAGTTTTCGTGCAAAGATAAAGTGAGTGGATACGAGCGATTTTTGACCGTATGAATACTCAGTGGGAAGCATTTTTGAAAGGTTTGACCGAACCTTGCTTCCGAGGTTGCCTACATATTCTTGGCTATAAAGAAATCAGGTCAATGTAGTTTAGAAGTGAATGAGATGATGGAGTATACCGAGGTGGAGAGCTGATCGAGGTGCCATTTCGTCGAGGTTCCGGTCCGCGGTCTTGTTATTACATCAAAAATCAAAACATGAAAAAGACTAACTAAGCCTGTAAACTATGATTTACAAGATTCCTATCTATAAGTCTTCTGAAGGTTGATCTTGAGTCTTGAATGGTTCTTCATGCAGACTTTGGATTTGAACCTTGACGCTTGCTAGTTGCAGGTGCTAGTTCATTCTTCCTCAACTTTTCGGACCAAACCCGGACACCAGTGCTTGTGACCTCAACCATGTCTTGAGAAGCTCATATCTTTCATCAACTTCCACATGTGGATTAACTTCTTGCCTTTTTCCTTTTTTCTTTATTGTGACTAACTTTTGTTGATCACCTCGGACTGTCGACTCGCATTTTTGCTGCGAGCTTCTTTTGTTGCTGACTTGAATTGTAATATGAGATGTTTTCCCTTTCTCCAGGTGGACGACTGACTGCCGAACTGTATTTTGAGATACTGCCCTTTTCTCCAGGTGGAAGCCTGATTGCTGAACTTGAATTGTATTCCCTTGCTCTCCAGGCGGGCTCCTGACTGCTGAACTTGAATTATATTCCCATGCTCTCCAGTCGGGCTCCTGACTGCTGACTTGAAATGTATTCCCTGCTCTTCAGGCGGGCTCCTGACTGCTGACTTAAAATGTATTTCCTGCTCTTCGGGCGGGCTCCTGACTGCTGACTTAAAATGTATTCCCTGCTCTCCAGGCGGGTTCCTGATTGCTGACTTGAAATGTATTCCCTGCTCTCCAGGTGGGCTCCTGACTGCTGACTTAAAATTTATTGAATTGTATTCCCTTGCTCTCCAGGCGGGCTCCTGACTGCTAAACTAGAATTATATTCCCATGCTCTCCAGTCGGACTCCCGACTGCTGACTTGAAATGTATTCGTTACTCTTCAGGCGGGCTCCTGATTGCTGACTTAAAATGTATTCCCTGCTCTTCAGGCGGACTCCTGACTGCTGACTTAAAATGTATTCCCTGCTCTCTAGGCGGGTTCCTGACTGCTGACTTGAAATGTATTCCATGCTCTCCAGGCGGGCTCCTGACTGCTGACTTAAAATGTATTTCCTGCTCTCCAGGCGGGCTCCTGATTTCAACAAAATAGACAAAAATAAAGAAAATTTTCTGCCCCAGTTTGGTAGCTGGGCTCATATATGAGTGTTAACCGAATCATATTACCAAATATCAATAAGAACTTAAAATCTAAAACTTGAATTGTACTCCCTTGTTCTCTAGGTGGGCTCCTGCCTGCTAACTTGAAATGCATTCCCTGCTCTCCAGGCGGGCTCCTAACTGCTGACTTGAAATGTATTCCCTTGTTCTCGAGGCAGGCTCCTGACTGCTGACTTGAAATGTGCTCCCTTGTTCTCCAGGCGGGATCTTGACTGCTGATTTAAAATGTGCTCCCTTGTTCTCCAGGCGGGCTCCTGACCGCTGATTTGAAATGTTCTCCCTTGTTCTTCAGGCGGGCTCCTGACTTCAACAAAATAGACACAAAAAAAAATGCTGCCCAGTTTGGTGGCTGGGCACATATGTGATTGAAAACTACATCATGTTACCAACTATCACTAAGAATTTGAAAGCTAAAACCTGAATTGTACTCCCTTGTACTCCAGGCGGGCTCCTGACGGCTAAATTTGAAATGTGCTCCCTTGTTCTCTAGGCGGGTGTTGATACCCAATTTTTTCCTATGTATTTTATATATGCTCAAAATATTCTTTAAATAGTATGTACATGCATGTATAGGCATTCCCAAGAGGTTTGGTATTTTTCCTTATTTTTAAAGATTTTAAAATCAATTTGTTTGCCTATTTTAATACTACAAAATTTAATAATTATTCCCAAAATTATTATTTTTGGTGAATATCTTATTTTATTTTCATATTTACACCAAAATATAATTAAGTTGATTTTTTTTACATATTTTTTACAAATTTATTTGGTATTTAAAAGCTAAATTGCATGTAATTGTAATTATAGCCTATTTTACAATTAACAGCATTTCATAATTATCAAATTATTTCTAGTATTTTTAAATTAATACTTATACATTAGTAATTATTTTAGTGCTTTTGATTTATTTTAAAAATCATTTTAACTATTTTATACAAAATAAAAAGGGGAAAACTGGCTATTTAACATTTAGCCTCATTTCATTGCAATTATAGCCCATTCGGATTTCAATTTTAGCCCTCAATTTACCTAGTCCTAACCCCAATTGGACTGACCCATATTTAGATTAATTGGCATGGTCCAACCTTGATTTAATCCGAGTCGTTAATCAAGTGAGATCAACGGCCCAGATTTTATTTCCAAAATTAAATCTAACAACCCCCCCAAACTCCTCATTTCAGAGACGGTCTCTTTCTCTCTCTCTACACCGAATCTTGCTCACCCTTCTCTCTAGAACCTCCTGGTTCTCTCCTTCGTCTCCGATGAATCCATCGCCTCTCCGGCTACCTCCAACCTCTCTTCTCTCGACCACCAGCCGTCGTGAAACCTTGTCTTGTTGATTCCCTCCATTTTCGAGACTCCAGAAGCCTCCACCATACAAGATGGTCATCAGAATCTCTGCATGGTTTGTCTCCGACCTTTCGCTGATAGTTTATGGTTCGATGGTGCTGCGAGCATCATTATTAACGAGTTTTACAGCCAGGTTACTTACCTCTCACTAGTTTATTAGGAAACCCTAATTTTCTTTAAAACCTTGTCTTTTAAATGATTTTTAACTTATTCTTTTGTGTTTACACTACTCTCTACTAGATCTTTTCGATTGTTCAAATTTTCAACGTTTTGTTTTTCTTTTAAAATTAGGGTTTCCTGAACCCTTTCGAAGTCACTATATCTTCTAATTTTGTTTTAGTATTATGTGTTTATGTTTGTGTTGTGTGCTTGTTGGTGTGATCTTCTGGTTACTCTCCGAGTTCCATGCTTTAATTTTGCTATTAGGGTTCCAGTCTTCTATTGATTCTGTGATTTCTTGCTTACGGTTCTCTGATTTTCATGCCTATTGTATTTTATAGGTCTAATTGTTCATCGTTTACCAAATATTCTACTGATTTTGTGCATCTCTTCAAATACCTGAATTTGTATATGTTTTCCTTAGAAGTTTTACACTGATTTTTGAATCACTTCCTTATTTGTGAAATGCTCTCCTTACTTAGTACTGATTCCCTGTGATTTTCAATTTCATCCGTGATTCTTTGAACTAATTTGTGGGCACAATATGATGTCCTTATACTTTCCTTACTTGAAATATTCTGTATACTTTTACTAATCCTATTATGGAAATACCAGTCTTGCAAACAATAATTTTCCTTATTTGATACAATTTGTACCCATTTGAACTATGACTCCTTAATTGATTCTAATTGGTATTATTTCCATAACTGTGATCAGTCTATACATGTTAACCTTGTTTTCCACTTGTTTTCAAAAACTATAAGTACTCCCATTCTCTTTTGCATTACACATGGATACATTGCACATCACATACACGAACAAGAAAGTTAATTGCTCTAAACTCTCTCTTACACACATAAGCATACTTGGTGTTCTCTCTTGTTTTCTACACATCCTCTCCCACTTTCCTGTTGAGTGTTGACTACTGATTATTCAGTTGGCTGGAAGCCAAGACTGATTGATCTTTGGGACTGCTCCATTGTTATACTGCTCTATACATTTTTGATTGTTTAGTCTGCATACTACTGCTCACTTCCCTGCACACTACTGCTCTACACTATCTCATCCCTGACTGGTATGCCCTCTATTTGATTTGAAGCATCCAAAACAATATGCTTTTATACATGTTGCACTTTATTTTGTTTCTTCTATGCTTTTACTTATGGTTCTGGTGTTCTTATTGCAACTAGCATGCCCCTGTGTGACAATCCTCCTATTAATCCAACATGTCTACTGGTTTGCTTAATGCATGTTCTCTCCTACTCCCTAGCCCCAGTACATTCTCAACATGTGATCATGAGCCCTTCTAGTTGAAACCAGTTGACTGTCTAAGTTTTGAAATGCTTTCCTTTGGTATCTAGGTGCAACTGTGTTGTTACATGTGAACTATTTACCCCACTTCCCTTTTCCCTGGTTGTGTTTATTGCCCTGAATTATATATTTTGTTTCTGAGTTTGTCAAAACTATTCCATTGTTTTTTCTTTCAAAACTGTCTCTACATGGATCATTTTTAAGATTGTCTTTCAACTCAATTTCTTTAAATTCTATCACACTGTCACTACTCCTAGAGTTTAGGTTCTACCCCCTTCGTGTAAGCATTGCCTTGGGCACCTTTGAGTACCCATTGAACTTTGATGCACAAGGTTGGTAATTCCACACTGCACTTGTTCAGCATTTTGGTAATGTTCGTGTGCTGGTATTGGCCAAGGACCCCCATTGGGCCCTTAGGGAGATTTGCCGCACCCAAACCATGGTCAAGGCTGTGAAACTCGAAAGAAGTGAAGTTGGAAGATCGGGCCTGGTCGAAGGCTCCCTATAGAGTAGCCTCTTATTTTATTTTTCATTATGTAATCCAGGTATTATGGTTTGTAATAATTTGTAAACAACTGATTGGGGTTATAGTGAAATTGGGAGCGATTATGTATGCTTAGTTTAATTAATGGGTAGAGAACATGTCTATAGGGCTTTACTTACCAATTTGTGAAATAGAAGCCATGCGTAGGACATGCGTCTTACACCTAGATATCCTGCTTTAGGCTCTTTACTTTCAGATTGTTATACTCACTTTGTAGTCAGTTAGTAATTAACGAACAACTGTTATGAAACTATTACTGCATTTAGAGACCATGCTTTAGGAGCTTTATGTGCATTAGACATAATGTTATTTAGGGTTGCAATTGCTGAACGCCTCACCAAGTATTTAATTTAACAACACAAGTTTGTTTGACTGCGTCTGCTCTTTAAAACTGGAATCAATATACATGTTCACCACTTTTTTTTAGACAAGAAGGCAATACATACATTGCCTAGTCAAGCTTTAGGCCCAATAACAAAAAATGATTGATCTTGTTTACTAGTTTCAAACTACTCAACCTTTTAACTTTCCCAACTCTTTTTTTCATCCGTCTCTCCGAAGTCCACTCTTTTACTGAAAATCCCTTCATCTGGAAACTTGTTTCGTATTTATAGGCTCTCACAAATTTCCTAATTTGTGCTCTATTAAGCTTTTAAATTACTGGTACCTTTCTGCCTAGGATCATGTTATTTTGATACTTGTCTAATTAAACTACTGCATTTTTTCTCTACCTTTTTTTCAAACGATGTTTTAACAGTTCCCTTATCTTTACTTACTCAACTATTTTCTTAGTTGTGTTTCTGCATGTCAAATGCTCTTCGAATCACTTGGTTGTGATTAAACCTTTTGCTAAAATTGATCTTTAAACTTTCTTTTAAGACCTTAAATGTGTTTGAGACGTGCTAATCACATGTTTACTTGTGAGGGATATGTGAGCCTCTTATTTGCCTTTGTATGGTTCCTTTATGTGTAGTCCTACTTGTTATGCATGTCCCCTAACATTTTGTCCTTTAAACCTAAGGGTCCAGCCTAGACCTTACCCTGTAGGGATAGTAGTCCTAAATACCCTCTAGGACTTATATGACGGGACGGGTAATAGCACGTAATAAGCATTCGTGACCAATGCACACGTTTAAATAACCTTTACGGGGTGGGAAGGGTAGACATGGAGATGATGATCACGCGATAACACTATGCATACGATTGGTTACCGGTGTTGTGTGGATGATCCATGTGATTTATAAACCTAGGATCCTTTTTCCTTTGTTTTTCTTTGGTTTGCTCTCTTTAGAATTGTTTAGACCTTTCAAATCTCTGCTCTCTTTCTACTTACTTTCACAAGTTTCAATTTAATTACAAGTCCTTATTTGAGCCTTGATTGATTATTTGTAAAGTCACAGCATAGCATGGCCGGGAACCACACTAGTGGATCTTGAGGGGTGCCTAACACCTTCCCCTCGAGATAATTTCTAGCCCTTACCCGAACTCTGGTTTTCAAATTCAAAACCCTTAGTGTCCTAATGCACTTAATCATTAGATGACGACTCTTCAATTCCAAAAACCCAATTCCCAAACGGGAATAGAGTTGTCTTCCCAAATGTCGTAAACCCGATTTCACGAGAAAAAGGGGGCGTCGACAGCGGGCTCCTGACTACTGACTTGAAATGTATTCCATGCTCTCCAGGCGGGCTCCTGACTGCTAAACTTAAAATGTATTCCCTGCTCTCCAGGCGGGCTCCTGATTTCAACAAAATAGACAAAAATAAAGAAAATTTTCTACCCTAGTTTGGTAGCTGGGCTCATATATGAGTGTTAACTGAATCATATTACAAAATATCAATAATAACTTAAAAGCTAAAACTTGAATTGAACTCCCTTGTTCTCCAGGTGGGCTCCTGACTGCTAACTTGAAATGTATTCCCTGCTCTCCGGGCGGGCTCATGACTGCTGACTTGAAATGTATTCCCTGCTCTCCAGGCGGGCTCCTGACTACTAACTTGAAATGTATTCCCTTCTCTCCAAGCGGGCTCCTGACTGCTGACTTGAAATGTGCTCATTTGTTCTCCAGGCGAGCTCCTGACTGCTGATTTGACATGTGCTCCCTTGTTCTCCAGGCGGGCTCCTGGCTGCTGATTTGAAATGTTCTCCCTTGTTTTCCAGGTGGGCTCCTGACTTCAACAAAACAGACAAAACAAAGAAAATTTTCTGCCCTAGTTTGGTGGCTGGGCACATATGTGATTGTAAACTAGATCATGTTACCAAATATCAGTAAGAATTTGAAGGCTAAAACTTGAATTATATTCCCTTGTTCTCCAGGTGGGCTCCTGATTGCTGAAACTTGAATGTATTCCCTTGTTCTCCAGGCGGGCTCTTGACTGCTGACTTGAAATGTATTCCCTTGTTCTCCAGGCGGGCTCCTGACTGCTGACTTGAAATGTGCTCCCTTATTCTCTAGGAGGGCTTCTGACTGCTGATTTGAAATATGCTCTCTTGTTCTCTAAGCGTGCTCCTGACTTCAACAAAACAGACAAAACAAAGAAAATTTTCTGCCCCAGTTTGGTGGCTGGGCACATAGGTGATTGTAAACTACATCATGTTACCAAATATCAGTAAGACTTTGTAAGCTAAAACTTGAATTGTACTCCTTTGTTCTCCAGGTGGGCTCCTGATTGCTGAAACTTGAATGTATTTCCTTGTTCTTCAGGCGGGCCCCTGACTGTTGAATTTGCACTTTTTCTCCCTGTTCTCCAAGCAGGTACCTGATTCCAACAAAAATAGACAAAACAGAGAAAATTTTCTGCACCAGTTTGGTAGCTGGTCACATAAGTGAGTGTTAAACTGAATCATTCTACCAACTATTATCAAGAATTTGAATGCTAAGTCCTATTATCCAGGGAGGTCCTAACAAGTCTTAATTAGACGACAACTATAGATCTAAGTTGTATCTTATAAAGGTATTACTTCCGCTAAGTCTTGTTATCTAGGAGGGCCTTAAACTACGTCCTATTATCCAATAAGGTCTTAAAAATCAAAATCAAGTCTTATCCTAAAAAATAACACTTTTACGACTGAATTATACCACCCTACAACAAAATTTACGCTACATCTTGTTATCTAATGAAAATCTTAAAACTTGGTCCCATTATTTAGGGGGTCCTGAAAACTCCTAATTGAATCCTATCTTAAACATGCAAACTTTGGAGCCAACTTATATTCCTTTGGGGTATATTTATGCTAAATTATGCTACTCATGCTTGTTTTGAAATTTAAACTAGGTCCCATTTTCAAAGAGGGTCGTGAGAACTCCTAATTGAATCTTATCTTAAACATGCAAACTTTGAAACCAACTTTCATTCCTTTATGCTAAACTATGTTGTTCGTGATTGTTTTGAAATTTAACTAAGCCCCATTTTCCAAGAGGTTCCTGACAATTCTTAATTAAACAACAATTTTAAATCTAAGTTATATCTTCTAAAGGTATTATTTTCACTACATCTTGTTATCTAACATCAATCTTAAAGCTAGGTCCCATTATTCAGGAGAGTCTTGAAATCTCCTAATTGAATCCTATCTTAAACATGCAAACTTTGAAACCAACTTATATTCCTTGGGGTACATTTATGCTAGATTTTGTTACTTCTGATTGTTTTGAATTTTAAACTAGGTTCCAGGAGGATCCTGAAAATTTACGCTCATATCTGTCTGGTGCTTACCTTTCCTTATGGTGGGTTTCTCCGAAACAAACGAGATTTTCTGCCCCTGTTTCAATCAAAAGAAAAAAATCTTGTCAGTTTAAAAAAATATGGCGGTTGATTTGTGGCCTTGAACTTTGAGGGTGATTGCTCCTTCCTTTCCATGATAACTGATTTCCACTCGAAGAACTTGTTTGTTCATTGACTAACCACTTCCTTTGTCACCCTTAACACAGAAAATACCTCTTCTCCGTTCAAACCCAATACCTTCTATCTGTTGCATTGCTTATGAACTGATGTTTACTAACCTTTGTGTCTCACATGAACCCCAAAGCACGACACTTGTCACCCCCTCATTACATATGCTGTTCTTTCATGACTTAAACCACTGGTTTTGGCCTTGAGATCTGTTGCTCCTTCACTTGTCATGATAACTGATTTCCATTTGAAGACCTTGATTGTTCCTTGACTAACCACTTCCTTTGCCACCCTTAACATAGAAAATACATCTTCTCCGTTCAAAACCAATACCTTCTATCTGTTGCATTGCTCCTGAACTGACATTTACCAACCCCTTGTGCTTCACATGAATCTCAAAGCACGACAATTGCCACCCACTCATTTTTCATGTTGTTCTTTCTTGACTCAAACTACCGGCTCTCGCCTTGAGGTCTATTGTTCCTTCACTTGCCCTGATAATTTTGATTTCCACTTGAAGACCCTGCTTGTCACTAGTCAATCACCTTTTGTCAATCTCACCATAGAAAATATCTCTGATCCGTTCACCAAGCCTTCCATCTTGTTGCATTGTTCGTGAATTGATATGTACCAAACCTTTGTATTTTGCAAGGATCCTAAAGCATGTTGATTGTTACTAGCTCAGTGTGCTTGCTATTCTTTCCTGACTTATGACGCTTTGATGTGTTGACCAGATCTCATTTTGTGCAATCAGAAAGCTGGTGGCAGATTTTGAAGTCATTTATCACTTGTTCCGACCAAACAGACTCAGGAAGAGGAAATAAACAAGACAAAAGGAACAAACATGAGGACAATGGAAAGAGATGATTCCTAACAAAAAGAACTACAAGGTAGAACCTATCGGATGTGGATACCAACTCTAATGACCATGACATGCACCTGTGGCCTATTCCGTCAAGCAAGCCTGATGTTCAACTCTTGTTATACCTCCCAAACCGTGAAACTGGGTTTCAATGCTCCACTTATCCAATCTGATTCACAATCCTTATTCGACTTGTAGTGCCCGAAGGGTTTTCACCATCGAGGCTCTCTTATTTTGTTCTTTCTCTCAACTTACAAGGTGCCCGTGAGGGTTTTCACCAATAAGACTCTCTCATTTTTTATTTCTCTCAGCTCTCGTCGCTTTACGGTGCCCGTGAGGGTTTTTTCCAATAAGACTCTCTCATTTTCATTATCTTTCCTGCTTGGACCGGAGTGTTGCCCCTGACATGAATTACCTTTACTTGCTCGACTTGGCATCTCTCAAAGACTGATCAGAAGGTCTTTCTTTGGACTGTAACGTGGGCTTGTGATAGGGTTAGAAAGAAAGGGTATCAAAGGCTCGAAACAATTCAACTGGGTTCAAAATTACAAATTTCGGTATCAGATTTCTTACACAACCACAACTTCTGCCCCAGTTTCTTGCTTGGGGACTTTTGGATTTTTATTTTAATGGGACCAAACCGTGAGGCTGCATACGTATCCTTAAAAGGAATCAGGTCGAACATAGTTCATGTCATAGAAATTACTTTGTTGTTGTGAATTTTCCTTTTCTTTTCCTTCCACTTCCTCTTCTTTTATTTTCTTTCTTCCTTTTGCCCTTTCTTTTTTTTCTCTTCTTATCTCTTTTTTTCTTTTTTTTTCATTTTTCTTTTCTCTCTTTTCCTTTACTTATCTTTCACGCTTGCATTTCTGATATTTGCTACTAATTCCAAAAGAGGGTTATGAAAGAAATAATAAGGCTCGAAGGGGGTAACAAAGGATAAAATGTTTAGATAGCAGAACAAAAATGCCTTCGTCATTCCAATCTCCAAAACATGCCAAGTGCAAACTACACAATTAAACAAACCAAGGAAAATATTTGTAAAATATTTTGATTGTACCAGACTTGATAATCATATCCACACATTCGCCTTCTACATCTGTTGAATACAAAGCACCATTGGACAACACTCTCACTCTCCTTACCACGAAAGGTCCTTCTCAATTTGGCAAACTTGCCTTTAGCTTCAACCCGATGTGGCATGATCCGTTTCAATAGGGTTTCTTTATGTTCTATCTGCCCTAGTTTCACATGGTTCGAGCTTCAAATGATCTCAAAGTGCCCAAATATGTTTTTATTTCCCTCAAGTGCCCTTGTCATCTTCAAAATTGTCTCATTGCTTCCCGACTAGACTGATTTTTAAAGATCAGGCTGAGAATTATACTGTGCATGTCATGTGACTAGAACCAACGTGAAAAGAACTATAAGAGGAGGAGAGAACTAAATAGAAATGACTAGAAATAGCAGAAAATAAATAATTGCATTAGACAAACGGGGAAAGAGTTTGGACAACAAAACAAGCACAATAAACTGGGGTACAACCCTTGGAACAAACCTAGACAATACTAAATGAGATACTACGACCAAAGGAACTAGACAAAATAAAAGGATAGAAGGGTTTGAGTCACAAGACAATATCCAAATTACAACCCTGAAATAACATGGACAACAGAAATGACAACAAACTAATCCACCAAAGCTCCTCTCCGGCTGACCAAGAAATGAAGCGTCTTTCCAATTACCAAGCACGGTATCTTAGCCACTGAATTCTACATCAACAATACTAGGAACTTCACTAGTCTTCATCACATTGTTCTTAACAAGTTGCTTTTGGGTTCCTTTTGCCGGCTCGTTCTTAAGATCAACCTCTGATAGCGCTGAAAGCTTAGTAGCACGTGGGCCTCCGAGGCTCCCAGAAGAGTTCTCACATTCTTTTTCAAAATAAATCATACCTACCATATGCGTCTCATTATACACAGGTGATGGACTTTGGCTAGTGTCTGTTGTATCCAGATTTTGCATGACATTGTCGCCTGCATCAATAAACTTCTGAATTTCATTCTTCAGATTCCAACACTTCTCTATGTCATGCCCCGAGGCACCTTTGAGAAAAATCAAACTTCTTTGGAAGAGGGTTTGGAATTTTTATCTGGATCGGCTTCAACATGTCCAATTTCCTTAGCCTCTGGAATAGACTGGCATATGACTCTCCCAATGGAGTGTAGGTTTTCTTCTTCCGCAACCTCTCATTCTTAAATGCTTGATTGGGCCGGAAACCTGATCCAGGAGGTTTTCGGTTGGCCCGTGGGGGTAGATAGGCATTTTGTGGAGCTGGGTACTGGGAAAGTGATGTACCACTTTGGGAGTTCTGGGGAGAGAAGTAGCATTTGGGAGGATCATCTGGTGCACAAGCATATTCACGGGTACGATGTCGAGGCTGGAAATGTTGATCGGGAAAGCCCTGTGAGCACGTGATTTTTGCCCCATGTGAATTACTCTCAAAGAATCCAAAATAAAATAATTTTTTCTCTGTTTGCAATTTTGTGGATTTTTGTAGTATTTTCCGTAATTGATTGTCTTTGCCGGTGCGTGTTTATTTGGTTTAAATTAATGGAAAAATACAAAAATAAGTGTCATTTGCATTTAAGATTTAATTTACAATTAAGATTAATTAAGCAAGTGGTTGTTTTACAAGAATGAAAAGTTCACAAAAAATAGTGTATTTTTGCATTTTTAGTATTTCGTGTTAAACTCTTTGATTTTTTCTTTAGCTTGGTATTTAATTATTTTGCGATAATTATTATTTAGAAATAATTAAGTTAGGTAGAATAATTTAGTTTAGGGATTAATTAAGGTTTTGTTTTTAGTTTTTAAAATACTTTTGAAATAAAAAAGAAAAGGAAAATAAGAAGAGGAAATTGGATTTGGGCCAATTCAAATATAATTAACCCAAGCCCAAACCGGTTTTACCCAGTCCAACCCAAAAAATCGTCCAAACCCGGCCCAATGTAGCCCCTGACCTGTTCCCATATCCGGTCCACCTCGTTACTACCCTAAACGACCCCGTTTTGTGCCCACTTGATCGCAGCCGTTGGATTTTTATCATCCAATGGCTCACGTTGATTATACCCATTTAATATTGCCAAAACCCTTTTGAACCCCCCCCCCCCAAATCTGTCCCTCACACCCTCTCCCAAGCCCCTTCCCTTCTGAAAACCCTAGAGACGCCGCCACCTTTTTCCATCGCCCGAAACCCGGTAGCGCCGGCCCCTACCAGTCCCAAATAAACACCACCAAACCACCACAACCCCCTCTTTCCCAATCCTAGGTTAGTTTCCCTCGAATCTTGCCCAAACATCTCGAAATTTAGATCTAAAATTTAAATCCCTAAAACCCCAAAGTTAATCCATGGCATGCATGATATAGGCTTTCGTTTTTATGATTTAGAAAGCTGATTCACGCGAAATAGATGTTTTTCATTTTTTCTTGACAAAGAACAAGCGGTCATCATCTGTTTCGTGAAATCAGGATATTCGACGTTTGGTTTCAAGTTTAATGTGGGTAAGTATTCGTTCTCTTTTTCTATATGTGTTTGTTTTTACCATCCGTTCATCCCTTATCTTATATTTGTTTTAGTATTGTTGATTGGTTTTAGTTTTGAACCTAGGTTTTCTTTTTTTACAATTAGTTCTCATTCGTATTTGTTTCTTTGGATTTTCAGTTTTGCCTGCTAGTTTCAAAATGATATTCTCTGATTTTGTTACATTATTTCTTCACCTTGCTTCATTGACATTTATAACTTTTGAATTTCTGATTTTTTTTAATCTCATTATTAATTAGTCTTGTCTCGACTAAGTTAATTCTAGCTTTAAAGACAGTAATTTAATTAGGTTTTGGTTTAAAAACCAGTCAAATTGGTTTTCTCTCCTATTTTATCATGGATTGATTGGTTAACTTGATTTGAGGATGCATTTCTAACCCAGTTTTCAATGAAGGCCCAAAGAATTTGTTCACCTGCTTGGGTCAACTTGACCCATTGTGATTTTTTGAAATTAATAGGGGTATTAAGGGGTAATCTAGAGACTGTTTGGATTAGGAAAGTGCTTACCTAAGTTTAGGAAGTTTTTATAATGGTAGGGTCTAAAAGGTGCACTACTGAATTTAGATAACAACAATAGTTTAATGGGCAATTAAAAATTGAAAAGATAAAGTGATAATGGTGGGTGCACTCATTGAATGCCTTTTAGGAGCTGAAAATCAGAATAGAACATAAGGCAAAATAAAAAGGCTGAAATAATACAAGTTTAAAGGGATACACAGGCTGGAAACAAAGGGACTGACTGATATATAAGTAGGAAGAGTCTGAAGTGAAAAAGGAACCATTTTTAGAGAGAAAAATACAGACATTGATAGAGGGGAAAAAGAGAGAGTTTAGAGCAGAGTACAAAGATATAGAAAGAGAGCCTGGAACACTTCAATACTGAGAGGAAATACCATTTTACTGTTTCATTAGATCATCAGTGATTTTGAACTCTTTTTCCTGAAATAATTCTGTCACATCTGAGTATAAAATAGCTTGAAATTGATTTGCAAAATTATCCTAAAGTATGCTGGGCTAATTGAAGTTGATTATTGCATATTTTTGATTGTTTGAGGCTGATTGTACTGGTTGTTTATTGCTAGCTAACTATTGCTGAATCTGCCCTTCTATTGCTGAGTTTTTATAGTTATTTTGGCTATTCCAGGTACACACTCCTAAAACTCATACAATGTGATATCTGATTGGAATTTGAGAAATGAAAGCTGAAGTTCAAATGTTTGGATGTTAGGCCATTAACTTGCAGTTGCCTTCATTTTACCTTCCTGTATTTTTTTATGACATGTGATTAGTTAAGAGTTAGATTGGTTATGTAAATCTAAAGTAATTTGAAATTGCTGAGTCCTCTGTTAAAATTTGGTATTATTTAGATCTCACTTCTATTTTATATGGTTTAATTCCTACATTTTCATTTCTCATTTGTTTATGGTTCAAGTATTGATACTTGATATAGCCTGTTTTATTCTTGGATCCGTAGAACTGAGGTGTAAGAGAGAGTTCAATAGTTTCAATTGTGCTGGTGTCTATTGCAGCTAAATCTGAAGTTAGTATGTGCTTGGTATTTATTGATGATTTTACTAAACAATGAGTATAGGATAAAGTATCAAATATTCAAGTGGAGTCTATGTTAGTGGATGTTTTGGTTATCCCTGAAACCCTGCAGTATTATATTGTTTAGAGTAAGGAATAATATTAAAATTTGAGTAGCAGGTGATAGTGAAGGAATCATTATAGGATACTACCTTCATTATAAACATGTTTTGACATTAAAGCATACTGTAATCATGCTTAGGGGTAATTAAATGTAGTCTTAATTTTTTGTTCTGGAACTTTCAAAAAAATATTGTGGTTGTAATTGTTTGTGTGGGTTGGATCACAAATTGGGCTGCAGCGTATGGCCCAAATATTCTAAGAGTGTAACTTTGCATTGCTGCGTTTGTTTTACTGAGTTGCCGACAAGCCCATTCCTCTCTTTGTGGGTGTATAGTTACCTGGACTTGTGATTTGAGCTCTTCTACGGGTCAAGGACCTTGAGTCCATTTGAAATGAAATCCGCAGGCCTCATTTGGGCCAGCATATTGGGCTTTAAGAATTTCCAGTCAGGTACCCATGTAAGGCTGTTGGGCCGCAAGCCAGGCCCAAACAATTGCCTTAATTAAATTGTTCTCTTCGAAATTACCTTCAGTTGGACTAGGCCATAAGCAGACTTCTCCTCATCCGTTCAAATGTCTGAGGTCCCTCTTAAGTCTATAATCTGGGCATTAATTCACCAGTTGTTAATTAATATATTAATTTGAGATAATAAAGAGTTCTGCATTTCTTAATAATTGATCATCTCTCGCATAGGGAATATATGACATGATAGATGACAATAGTCCATGACCCTCCGAGTTTTAGTTTTGAATACCCTTTTAAAAATGAAATTGAGGTGCACCGTGCAAAACACAATCCTATATTCGTGGCCCTCGCTTAATTGTTTCTTTTTTAAAATCCTTAGAATTCGAGGCATGCTATTTTGCTAATTTTCTTGGCCCTCGCAAAGTTAACAATGCGTTAGTCGCTCTTAGGCACATTATTTAATAATTTTACCTTCTTAAATTCGTGTGCGCATTTTAAGTGACCCAAATCTAAATCCCAAAACGTTGAATAAGATGTGTTCCGAATTGCGGATGCATTTCATGTGATGCGATCCAAAGATATGTTTTAAACGACGTTCAATATTCTTTGAAATTGTATAAAGGAGGTTAAAAGGTAAAATTTGCATATACGTTCAAAATGTATTTAACTCAGATAATTAAGCCAAATATGATAGTTGAACGACCGTGCTAGAATCACGGAACTTGTGAATGCCTAACACCTTCTCCTGGGTTAACAGAATTCCTTACCCGGATTTTTGGTTCGCGGACTGTAATACAGAGTCAATCCTTTCCTCGATACGGGATTCGAACCGGGGACTTGGGACACACTAAATATCCCAAGTGACGACTCTGAATCTCTAAATAAATGAATTCCATTTCGATTGTTCTTTAATTGAAAAAACTCCTTTATTTATACCCTTTTCTTGGTGTAGGTAAAAAGGAGGTGTGACAAGCCCATCAGATCATCTTTTCTATTTCTCTTTCTTTCACCCAAGCTTACTGGGATGTTCTGAATGTCTTTCAGACGACTCATGATTTTGCCTGACTTGATTCCCTCTTCTACCATCTCCCCCATTTTTAACACATCATTAAAAGGCTTTCCTAAGACCGGGATCAAATGACTGAAGTAGATGGTCCCCTGGGCTTGTAGGAAAAGCTCAACCATTTCTTCTTCACCAATCGGGGTACTGACTCGAGCCGTTTGCTTCCTCCATCTGAGCCCAAATTCTCTAAAGCTTTCCTCCATTTATTTTTCATCTTAGATAGGGAGGAGTGGTCCGAGGTAACGCCTGATTTGTATTGAAAGCGTCGCACAAAATCTTGAGCTAGGTCGCCCAATGTGTGCCACTTACCAACATCTTGACGAGTATGTAAGTTCAAAGCTACCCCAGTCAGGCTCTCACTGAAATATGCCATCATCAAGTCATCTTTCTCTCCAACAATTCTTATTTCACTACAATAGACCCTCATGTGGACTACCGAATCTCCACACCCATCATACAAGTTAAATTTTGGCACTTTGAACCCCGCGGGCAGGCGAACGTTAGAGGACACAGATAGTTCTTTGTAAGCCATACTACCCTGGTCTCCCCTTCCTTGTTTGTTCTTCAAGGATTGTGCTATGCCTTTCAACCTCCTTGGTATCCCATCTTTCCTTTATCTTCTTGTGAACCTTTCATTTTCAACATGTGGCTCATCCCGCGGGCCCTGTTTGTATGAGAAGGGCACCTTGCGGGCAACCTCTGAGGGGTAATATTGGGCATCATGCGCTTGGAGATAAGCGGGTAGATTTAGAGAGTATGGAGGATCATCTGGCATTGTGTTCGGAGCTTGGGTAAGGGCGGCATCCAGGAAGCTAGGTGGTGGCGGGGGTGGTGCCTTCCCAGTCATCCAAACCTGATACATGTCAGCCATGTATTGTCTCAATATATTTACCTCTTCAACCAACCCATTGTCATGTTCAACTGTTTGCTTTCGGGCACCGGTATCAGCCAACTCAGTTCTATTGTTGTCTGCCATTGCCTTTTGACTTTGTGTTGTAGAGAAGAGTTACCAATTTAAAACCACAGACCAACCACCTTTCTGCTATGAACATAACGAAATGAAGCCATCACGTTAGCGTTAGGGAATTTAACAAAAAATAATCTCACTTTATGTGCAATGCACCTAGCCATAGTTATCGATTCTAAAATGACTTTGCGGGTACAAAGGTCAATTGGCATCATCCCTATTTGCTCATTTCAACCATCTCCTTTCTTTTCTTTCCTCGCCTTTCTTTAGCTCGCTCATTTTCCTTCCCCTTTCTTTCTGATTATCGCTCTTTTTCTTCCTTCTTATTTCTCACCTCTCATAATTTCACCAACTTTTCTTTCTTTTTCTCTCTCTTTTTTTTCTTGATTTTTCCTTTTTTTCTTTTAATACAGAAAAATGATTCGATCGAACCCTATGTAGGTTGTCTACGTATCATGATCCCACATGAATCAGATCTTTGCGTAGTTCTGGAAGATCAAGAGTAAAGTAAACAAACCAACATTCTTTATTTCTTTTCCTTTCTTTTTTCCCTTTTTTTACCTTGATGACTACTCTGATGAGAAAGAGAAATAAAAGAAGTAAAACCCTTTTTTTTTTCTAGACTTGATGTTCTATGACCTATTCTAAACTCAAGCTTAACATATTTGTTTTTTTTCTTTTTCTTTTTCCTTTTGAAACAAATACTCTATTAAGGAAATATCCTAGAAGAGGAAAATATTTTAGATTCTTTTTTTTTAACAAGGAAATCTAAAGAATAAACCACAGAAACATATTTTGAATTTTCATTTAATATCCTGATGCAAGATTTCAAAACAAGAAAAAATATTTTTGGATTTCAATTTTGATTACTTAAAAGAGAAATTCTGAAAATAAACCAAAGATAGAGTATGTTGTCTTTTTTCTTCTATGTACAATATCCTAAAGTTCTAATGAAAATAAAAGATTTTTTTTTGTTTTTATTTTTTCACTAATTCCCCAAAGAAATACCTCAAAAGAAAATCTTTTTGGATTTTGGAATTAACACCTTAAAGAAAGCTTTTAAAGAAGTACTAAGAGAAAATCCTCTTTTTGAATTTTGGTCATAATATAGTAAAGAAAATATAATTTTTTTTTATTTTAGGTCCTAGATATTAATTGCATAAAGGAAAAACCACCTCAAAATTATATATATTTTTTCATTTCTACAATTAGTATTCTAAAGAAAATTCCTAACGGAAATATAAAATGCAATTTTTTTTTTGGATTTTTGTTTTATTACATACCTTTTCAAATGCAAAATAGAAAGTATAATAATAATAATAAAACTCGACATTACTATTCAAAACTAAAAGGTAAAAGATGACATAAAATAAAAAAATAGACTCAAAACACACACAAAAAAAAAAAAAAATCTTTTAATCCACTTCTGAATGAGCGATCCTGACTGGGCTCTGTCATGCTCCAACTCCGGTAAGTAGACCTACACATGTATGGAAAAATTTTAACCAATACTATGTGAGATAATAACACTCCCTATTAGACATATGCAAGACATGATTGAGACTATTTTTGCAAAATGACTTATTTGGCCAAAAGGTGGCTAGAAGTGCAAAATTTGGCTAAGACCCCGCAAAGCCAAGAACCTAAGATTTACTAGGAAGACCAGACCCTATGTGGGTTGCCTACGTATTCCGCCCCGAGAGACAAGAATCAGGTTCGCGTAGTTTGGGCAGATTGGATATGGTTGAGAATTAAAAAACAACTAATTTAGAGAAAACATATTTTTTTGCTTTTCTTGAAAAATGATGAAACATGCAAAATCTTTTTGGATTTTTTGATTTTCTGAAAATGAAGAAAAAGTGTAAAATCTCTCTTTTTTGTTTTATAAAATATTTTCATGTATTTTTGTCTTTTCCTTAATAAGAACGTAACAAAAAACATAACTGAGCCCTACTTACTTTNCCCCCCCCCCCCCCCCCCCCCCCGCCCCTTTTTTTTTCTCTTCTCTTTTTGTTCTTTTTTTTTTCCATTTTTCATTTGCCCTTAACTTTCATTGGTCCGCCAAATAACCCTTTTACCCTTGTAGAAGTGCAACATGTAGCACATAGGATACATCAAGATGGTCTATTATTTTGCGTACACCTGTCCTAGACGGACCCAACCCCTATGTTGAGCCCCCTAGGTCAAATGCACATGACGCAAACAAGCATACCTACTAGGGATTCGGTGTGAGGTTGAGTTATTCTAGGTTCAAAACCTAGGTATATGTTCTAGACTGTGTATCCGAGCGAACAACTCGAGTCGAGTAGGGGGCTACGTACCGGGAACCAAAAGGCTATCCGACTTAGTAACTTGTCCGAGCCTTTTTATCATTTCAAGGTATGACACTAACAGAATAGGGAGTCTCGACCAGCGAGCACATCCCCGAAGATGAGAAGATAAGGATTTCGTAATAGTTTTATATATACAGTTGAGATAATATCAAAGCGGTAAAAAGCAACATTTTGCACATTGGTCCCAAACATGTAATAAAATCAGATAATAAATAAAGCCAAATATAATAATTATTTCAAGCTCGAATTCTCGAACCATGAACCAGAAGTTCTGGGTTCGTATCCCCAGCAGAGTCGCCAGAGCTGTTACACCTCCTTTTTCTACTACATCCCCAGAAGAGGGTATAATAAAGGGAGTTATTTTCAGCTTGAAGTGACAATTGAAACGGGATTATTTATTAAGAAATTCAGAGTCGCCACTTGGGAGATTTTTGATGTCCCAAATCACCGGTTTGAAATCCCGAATCGAGGAAAAGAATGACTCTGTTTAACAGTCCGCAAACCAGAAATCCGAGTAAGGAGTTCTGTTAACCCGGGAGAAGGTGTTAGGCATTCTGGGGTTTCGTGGTTCTAGCACGGTCGCTCAACAGTTATATTCGGCCTATTATCTGATTTTAACACATGTTCGAAACCTATGTGCATTTTTTTAACTTAACCGCTTTATTTAATTTTAGGAACAAGTCAACGTCATCTAAAATACGTCTTGAACCACGTCACATAAATGCACCCGCAATCCATGACATGTTCTATCTAACGTTGAGATTTGAATTTGCGTCACATAAATGTGTACCCGAGTTTAGGAAAGTAGATTATTAAATAACGCGCATAAAGCAACTACGCGTTTTGAACTTTGCGAGGGCCATGGAAGTTTGCTAAATGACACGCCTCAAATTCTAAGGATTTAAAAGAAAATTAATTAAAATGAGGGCCATGCAATTATCATTTTTGTTCGGCACGACGCACCTCAAATCATTCCAAAAGGGCTTTACTCAACTAAAATAAACTACAGATATTCATAGATTATTTAAAACTAATTTAAGCTTATTGTGAGGCTAATGGATTTAGAGTTGGAGGAATTATTATAAACTATCACACGATGGTAGGAATGTAGAGGAAGCAGAACACTACCGTGAAATGTAAACATCATAACAACCTGATTATTTGCATTAACCAAAATTCCCTTTGTTCTACTTGTTGAATTTCCTATAGAAGAATTCTAAAGAAGTAACAGAACGAAGACTAACGACAAGCAATGAATGACTCCACCATCCATTATACCGTGCGCTTAATTGTATACAACCAACTCATATGTGGAATACTCTGAAACCATTAAGAAAGAACAGGGTATTTATACGTATTACTTAATCAAATTTATCACAAATATGACGAAACTAAATACAACACAAATTCAGGATAGTGGAACTTCAAACATTCAACTCCAAATTCAACTAACAACAAGAACATATCAGCCATATATTTCAATCAAAGCCATGAGAATAACATTGCAGAACTGAACAGTAGCCAACACAAAAGCATTGAATCATCATGTAAGCAACGAAATAAAATAGAGAAAGAAGAAACTGAGTAATGAAATCTTCAGAGAGACAAAGGGAAAATTATTACACATTTCAACCTAATAGAGCACCCAATGATGATTACAGCATTTCAAATCAAAAGTTCATACCAGAAACGCGAATAATAATCGAAAAAATAAATCCGAACACAGACCAAATCGCCACCGGAACTTCAGCAACTGAACCTCGCTTGAAATCGAAAAGGGTTTGACCCTGTTTTCGGCTCGTCCCAGATCTATTCTCGCTATTGTTCACTCGATTTTTTCAAACTGAAACTCCCCATCTCTGTTTGTACGTGTGTGTGTATTCAGAAACAGAAAAGAAGATGAAGAACGAAAGGGTCGTTTTTTGGTCTTATGCCGTTGATTTTCTTGGCTGAAGTTCAAGCCATAGAGGGAGATGGTATGGTCGTTTGTTGGTTCTCCATTGGAGAAGAAGAAGCAAAATTACGGGTTCCTCTTAGGTCTTAATAGAAGGGGTTGTTCAGGTTGCTTGACCTGGAGAAAATGAAGGTTGGGGGGGTCTTGTATCAGCAAAAGCTACGTCTTTTTTTTTTTTTCATTTTCAATGTATCCCTCCCTTGTCTTATAATGTGTATTTAGGGTATAAAGACGGGAAGGGTTAAAGGGTCAGAGGTCTGAGCTGGGTAGGTATAGGGTAATTGGGCAATTGTATTTGTTATTTGGGGTGGCCCAATACACTAAAAACAACCTTTTCTTTTGTTTCTTTCTTTTTCTTTCTTATTTTTAATTAATTAAAAACCTAAACTAAATTCCTTAATTAATTCAAATTGTAAAATTAAAATGATTATTTAACTATAAAGTTTATAAAAAGTAATTGATCCTAAATTTAAAGAGAAATATTAAAAATCCTGAATTTTAAAGCTAAGAATGTAAAAATGAGCCATTTTGTGATTTTTATTTTTTAATAAAGAAACTAGCTAATTAATTAATCTTAAAATGTAAATAAAATATAATGCAATGCATGATGTTTTTTGGTATTTTTTATTTTTAATAGAAATTAAATATGCATAATAATGCAAATAATTAACAAAATTCTACGAAATTTCCTATAAAATTGCAAAAATTGGGAAAAATTATTTTCAGATATTTTATGGGAGTAATTCATATAGGGCAAAAATCATGTGCTCACACCTTAAAACATTTCATTCAATCCCAAAATAGAGAGCAAGCTTAAGAGAGGGTTCCATGGTGTTCTTGAGTGATTAAGGTGCGTTTCTAACGATTTTTACCAATAAAGTTTTCCCCCGTGCCTAGAAACTCAATCTATACGCTTTGGAATTGTTTCCCCCTTCTAGTCGTTGTGTTTGGAGCTATTTTTGGAAAATAGGAATTTGTCGTTCTTGCTGGTTCTTCAGGCTTTATATTTGGTTTGCCAAGGTAATCATCTTGGGACTCTTTTATGATCGTTTTTACAAAGTTCTACGGACGTTTCGTCAAGTTAGGGTCATATGGCGAATCTACCGATTTAAACTAAATTATGAACTGTTTATAGGTGCATATAATCTGTATGTATATTGTGTTTTCGAAGTTTAGGACGTAAGGAACAACTTTCGTGAAGGAACTACAGGCATTCAGACGTTCGTTGGAAATGTATGTTAAGGCTAAGCTCCGTTATTCCTTTTTACATGAATTCTTGGAAATTCCTAAGATGCCAAATGTGATATTTTACTATTCTATGGCTAGAAATACCTTCTATGAAAGGCATTGGGATTGTAGCTGAAGTATTTTCATGATTTTATTAGGTTGATATTCCACTCGTTCGGTTAAATAGGGTATTCGACATCTATATGTGTCATTTTATCGGCTTTCTTATCTATATATCTATATATATGAATTATTATTCATCCTTGGGTTGTGTGGCTAAACAAAATAAAAGCATTTAGTATTTGCGATCAGTCATTCTTCCTTGTTAAAGTGTATTTTAAAATCTCTAAAGTGACACGTCGATTTCCAAAAATCTCAAATATAAATTCTATGTTTAAACTATTAAAACACTTGATTTTTGAAATACTTTCTTTTACTAATTATCAAGAAATCAGGTATAAGGACTAAGTGAAGCACCTTAAGCTTTTTATGAACATCTTCAGAGTTAAGTTATCTTTCTAAAAGTCGAGTTATGTTTTCGAGTATATAAAAAAATATATGAGGTTCCACGAGACAATTGTATGCAATACGAATGTAATTATGATATTATGAGAATAAGAGCACCAATGAGCCAATATTGGCTAAGTTCTTGTTGTGGCCTATTATGTGCATTCAAAGTTCATATCATACATGTCATATTATGCATTGACTTCGAGCTATAATCGGAGGTAAGGGGCCTATTTTGCCCGAAAGACTATATGTATTGTACATATGGCCACAGGTTGGCAATATGATACCGGTTAGCTACCAAAAGAGACCGTCATTGCTAGCATTTGGTTGGGTATGCCATGAATTTGCATCTATATATATGTATTCACGACATATAATTACATGAGCATACTATGCATATTTGATTATTATGAGGTCGGATGTCGGCCATGGAGGCTATCAGAGTTTCAGTGTTAGTTGGTATCTCTATTACCTTTTTTTATCAGCTATGTATGATTCTACTTTCTGCCTTACATACCAGTACATTTTTATTCGTACTAATGTCCTGTTGCCTGGGGACACTGCATTTTTGTTTCGTGCGTGCAGGTCCAGGTAGGGACTCTGATTGACCTCTCCGCTAGGATTTAGGGGTTCAACTGTGAGTTAGTAAGCTCCACCTCTTCCTGGAGCTGTCATAGGATGGTTACCTTTGTTGTACAATTTGGGTATAGTCGGGTCCTTATCCCGATAATGCTTGTGACATTCTTAGAGGCTATTGTGGACACAGTATTCTGGGTTTCTTGTTGCAGCTTTCAGTCTCCAGCCCATAGGCTTGGCATGTATATATATGTGTTTAGGCATATATGTCTCAAATCGTGGCCTCGTCGGTCAGCTAGTACTTTATTATTTTGGCTTGTCTACCTTGGTTTATATGGCTTATTGTTATTCAGGTCATGACCTTAATGGTCCAAGCTTAGTATTTCAGATGTTGTTCTACCCGATCTATTGGGCCCCCAGTTTAGTTAGCTAGTATGTTTAGTGGCTAACTCGATCGAGTACAGTATCGAGTGCCAGTCGTGCCTCCCCTAGTTTGGGGAGTGACAAACTTAGTATCAGAGCAGGTCGTATCCTAAAGAGTCCACAAGCCGTGTCTAGTAGAGTCTTGCTTATGGGTGTGTTGTGCACCACGCTTATAATTAGGAGTCTATGAGGCATTTAGTAATGGTTAATTTTTTTTTTTCAATTAATAAATCGTGCTATAGAGCGAAGTTATAAGAACATATGAAATCTAAATCGTGCTTTGTGTTTCTTATCTAACAGGCTATCTTCGCTCAGGAGATGGCACAACAAGGGATAGGTATAGATCCGGGGGAAAGTACCAGTCGTTCCCCACCAGGTCAGACGGATAGATTTCCCTTATAGGCACACAGTGAGTCTCCAGTACCCCTAGTTTTAGCTTCCTCATCACTTGTTGGAGCCCAGGGAGATGCAGTACCCCCAGCCTCTCCAGTTCCATTAGTACCTGAGGCAGCTAGAGACACAGGACCTCCAACACATGTTGTTCCCCCATCAGAGTCTGGGGAGCAGGAGATGAGGGAGGCATTTCAATTGCTAACTAGGATGGTTTCTATTCATGAGCGACATCTAGAGTCAGGAGCAGATGCCTAGAGAGACCGGACATGAAGCTCGACGGTACAAGAGTTTCTTCACTTGGCCCCTCCATTATTTATAGGATCCAGCTCCACTGAGGATTCCCAGGACTTTATAGAAAATATGTACAGATTATTGAGGGTGATGCATGCCTCCGTCACAGAGGTTGTGAAGTTGGCTTCTTTTCGACTACGTGATGTAGCCGTCCTATAGTATGAGGCATGTGAGAGATCTAGAGGACCCGATGCTCCGCCAGCAGAGTGGGAGGACTTCTCTGAGGTGTTTTTAGCCCATTATTTTCCATGGGAGGTTTGAGAGGCTCGTCTTGACCAGTTTCTTAGCCTGAAGCAGGGGGATATAAGTGTGAGGGATTATAGCCATAAGTTTAATTCTTTGGCAAGGTATGCACCAGATATCGTATGTACCATGATGGCTAGAGTTCATCATTATATGGATGGTTTGGGGGATCATCTGATTAGAGACTATAGAGTGGCATCCCTATCGGATGATGTAGATATTTCTCGCATACAGGCTTTCGCTCAGACTACAGAGGACTTTCCCGTCGGATTCGTGATACTCGTAGGGATATGGGGTAGAGCAAAAGGGCTTGTACTATGGGGTCTAATAGGGAGCCACGAAGTGATTTTAGGCCTCCATGTCAGCGAGTAGTTTTCTACCACAGATGCAGGGCCAGTGGTTTGATCGTTATATTCAGTTAGGACCAGGGCAAAGCTCAGGCCAGTTTGAGGGCCGTCGACAGGAGCGTTCTGCACAAATGAGACAACCTACTCATCCATATACTCAGTGCGGTAAGATGCACACCAGGTAGTGTAGACAGGGTTCTAATGCATGTTATTATTATGGGCAGACATGACAATTTATTAGCTGATGTCCAGGGTTAGGCAAAAATGCATCAGCTCAGCCTTCAGGATACACATCAACCTCTTCGCCCTCAGTCCGTGCTCTCTTATCAGGTCCATAGTCTACTTAGGGTCGTGGTAGGGGGAGATGTGGAGGAGACACCTCGGGTTCTAGTAGTGGCCAGAACCACTATTATGCACTCACAGGCCGACATGATTCAGAGGCATCCCCAGATGTTGTCACAAGTATATTGACAATACATTCTCATGCCGTGTATGCATTGATAATCCCGGCTCTACATTTTCATATATTACTCCATTTATTGTTGGTAAGCTTGACATGAGATCTGAGTTGTTGCCATAGTCAATTGAGGTGTCTACGTCAGTTGGCGACTCTATTGTAGCTAATCGTGTCTATCGAGGTTGTACAGTGTTAATTAATGACCATCTAACCTCTGTTGATTTAGTTAAATTGGTTATGCTAGACTTCAATGTCATTATGGGTATGGATTGGTTGGGAGCTTGTTATGCTAATATTGATTGTCATGCAAAGTTGGTCCGATTTCATTTTCCTGGTGAGCCTGTCCTTGAATGGATAAGTAATATAGCCATGCTCAGGGGTAAGTTTATTTCATACCTTAGGGCTCAGAAGTTTATTGCTAAAGGTTGTATATACCATATGGTTCATGTTAGGGATACAGATAAGGCGCCAGTGACTCTTCAGTCGGTTCCTATTGTGAATGAATTCCCAATGGTATTCCCTGACGAGCTTCCAGGAATTCCCCCCGAAAGGGAAATCGATTTCGCTATAGATTTGCTTCATGATACGCAGCCTATATCCATTCCTCCCTACATAAGGCCTCCTGCAGAGCTAAGGGAATTGAAGGAACAACTGAAGGACTTGCTCGACAAGGGCTTTATTAGGCCAAGTACATCCCCATGGGGTGCTCAGGTGCTTTTTGTTCGAAATAAAGATGGCTCCTTGCGGATGTGTATTGACTACAGGCAACTAAATAAAGTCTCTATCAAGAATAAGTATCCTCTTCCACGGATTGATGACTTGTTCGACCAGTTACAAGGTGACAAATGCTTTTCGAAGATCGACTTGCGATCCGGTTATCATCAGCTACGAGTCAAGGATATTGATATCCCAAAAACAACATTTAGGACGAGGTATGGCCATTTTGAATTCTTGTCATGTCTTTCAGGCTTACAAATGCCCCAACATCCTTATAGATCTTATGTACCGGGTATTCAAGCCATTCTTGGATGAATTTGTGATTGTGTTTACTGACGACATCCTGATATATTCACGATCTGAAGCCGAGCATGCGGACCACTTGCGAGCTGTATTGCAGACTCTCCAGGACTACAAGTTATATGCTAAATTCTCTAAATGTGAATTTTGGCTAACTTCTATATCTTTTCTTGGTCATGTTATTACCGGTGATGGTATCAAGGTTGATGGCCAAAAGATTGAAGCTGTGATGACTTGGCCGAGGCCTTTGAATCCGATGGAGGTTCATAGTTTTTAGGCTTGGCAGGGTATTATCGAAGGTTCGTGGAGGGATTTTCCTCTATCTCTGCACCATTGACGAAACTAACACATAAGGGATCTAAGTTTCAATGGACAGAGGCATGTGAACAAAGTTTTCAGGAGCTAAAGAAAAGGCTTAAGACGACACTCATCTTGACTCTTCCGGATGGCACCGTGGTTTATGTTGTATATTGTGATGCCTTGAGAATTGGCCTAGGTTGTGTTCTTATGTTGCATGGTAAGATTATCGCGTACGCCTACAGACAGTTGCGGAAACATGAACAGGACTATCCTACACACGAACTTGAGTTAGCCGCAGTTGTCTTTGCCCTAAAGATTTGGCGACATTATCTATATGGGGTTCATATTGATGTTTTCACCGACCACCAGAGCCTTCAGTATTTATTTAAAAGAGGGAGCTGAACCTATGACAAAGAAGATGGCTAGAATTACTAAAGGACTATGATGTTGATATTTTATATCATCCCGTCAAAGCTAATTTTGTTGTTGATGCCCTTAGCCAGAAGTCCATGGGAAGTCTAAGCCATGTTGAAGTTAAGAAGGTTAAGATGACCAAATATCTATGCCAGCTAGCTAGTTTGCAGGTGCGTTTGGTGGATGCATAGGATGGACGCAGTTTCGTTCAGAATATGGCAAAATCTTCTTTTGTTACTGAAGTGAAAGAGCGACAACACGAGGATCCTGAGCTTATAAAACTGAGAGAAAGTATTCCACAACAACGACAACCTTTATTTAAGCTAACTGGAGATGGAGTCCTTAGATACTAGGGCCGCTTATGTGTACCGACAGTCAGAGAGCTCCGCGCCAAGATTCTCTCGAAGGGCCATTATTCTTGATATGCAGTTCACCCCGGTGCGACAAAGATGTATTGGGACCTTCGACATATCTATTGGTGGAATGGAATANTCATCACTGGTTTGCCTCGCACTCCACGGAGGTATGATTCTATTTGGGTAATTATTGATAGGCTTACAAAATCTTCTCATTTCCTACCAGTCAGGACGACATATTCAGCCGAGGATTATGCCAAGCTTTACATTCGAGAGATTGTTCGCCTTCACGGAGTGCTATTATCTATTATCTCTGATCGAGGGGCTCAATTTACAACACATTTTTGGAAATCTTTTCAGAAAGGTCCAGGCATGCAGGTGTGAGCACGTGATTTTTACCTTAAGCAAATTATTTCAAAAATGTCAAATAAAATAATTTTACAATTTGAAGAATTTTTTTGCAGTCTTTTATTAATTAGTCACATGATAACTCATATTAAAAATACAAAAAATGCATATACATAAAGATTTTTAGTTTTTACATTTTTTTTAGTATTAATGCATTTTTGGAAAAAACAGTTAGAAGGAAAATCGAAAAAAATAGTTCATTTTAGCTTTATTGTTTTAATTGAAAATTGCTACAAAATAGTTATTAAAATAATTTTTAGAGTTTAATTAGAATAATTGTTAATTTTAATTTCAATTTTATAAATCATAAATATATATATATATATATACACATATATATATACACAATTGTTGGGCCAAGAACAGACCCAAAACACCCCTAAAATACCCAGCCCAAAACAATACAGCCCACCCCCGTCCAGTCCCTGTATGTAGGATTAAAACGACGTCGTTGGTTGGAAAGAAATCTAGACCGTTGAATTTTGATCAAACGGTCAGAATATACGAGCCAGTTTACATACCAAACGATGACGTTTTGAATCGTCAAATCTGGACCATTCATTGGTTTGATCTAACGGGCAAGACTGAACCAGCCATAAGCCGAAATGAAATCGTTCCATTTGTATAATATCAGACCATTCGAGATAGGTTAAAACGACGTCGTGTGGGGTTCTCTGATCTAATCTCAGCCGTCCAAACACTCTAATCTAACGGTTTTGAAACTATGATCCATAAACACATAAAAATGTCCGAATATGTACCAAATGTTAGAGACAGTATATCACCTTCCTCGTATCTCCAAAGGTCGCCAGACTGGTTCACCGCCGGTCGACGCCACCATTTCCTTTGCTACCCAAAATAACACCCTAGAAAGCTCTAAGTCCCCTCTTTTCATTCCCATAAGCCATTCCCTTCGAATCAGTCCCTAGGCCTTCGAATATCCCTTTTTGTGTC
>MU770543.1:0-11184 GCA_026770625.1 Nicotiana glauca | reverse complement strand
TGCAGTCATTAATAAATCAAAGGAAATCTGCAGGGGTGTATTTGTTTTGATAGGTTCATTGTTGGATAGGAGTTTATTTTATCAATTTGGGGTATAACTGATTGTATCTAAGTCACATTATTGTCCTCAGAGGAATTTCACTCACATACACAACAGTTTTGAAATCAAGTGATGAAGTATTTCTACCATATGAGTCTGCATGTGTGTTTTGATGTTAGCTGTGATCCATAGCTGTAAATTGCACTTGAGCAAATATGTATTAGCATTGATTAAAACTAATTTTGTTAACTAAGACTGTTGGTACTGTAGAACATTAAGCTACTTTAAATTTTTCTCAGGATTGTATGGAGTTTTGCATTTAGTAAAGTTAAATTCCGTTGTAATTAAGTTCGAGGTTCAGTTCTTGCTTATTAATTCAAGGCGAGAGATTTAGAAACAGTATGTCAGGTCCAAAGTAGTACGTTAACATGAAAATCAGAAGTTTAGAATATAGCTGTGTAATTGGAATTTGGAAGCAGTCCATATGCCTGTAAAGATCGATTATATTTGTTAGCATTAATCACTTTTCGTTTGCTTATCACCAGGTTTAGTCCATGAATGCAATCCTTAATAAGTGTCGAGTGAATTAACTGTGAAAATGGCCAAAATATGCGTTTGATTATCAATTTACATACAAACCAAGTATGCCTAAATTTGGATTTAATATTAGCGTGTTTTGATGTGCATTGATGATTAAATTTAGACATGATAACAAATCCAACATTCTAAGACCCAATCTCATATTGGACCTAGGCTCATTTGTGTGCCAAGCTGAAGAGCCTGCTTTTAAATTACGTTGGAGGTCCAAAATAGTTGGTATAAGGCCCATGTTCGGACAGCTTTTCCTAAGCTAGGCTGAATCAGCCTCAAGGCCCAATGAGTTGAGGGCCTGGTTTTCTTTAACACTATAAATAGAAATGATGATATATGAGTATATTAATTAACTAGGAACTTTTTCCTTTTACTTGAGAGACCAATAATAAATGGAAAATCGTAGTCACTTTAGGCTGGCCTTTAAAGAAATAATGAAACGAGCCCCGCCAAACCTATTACAAATTGCGAGGCCCTCATTAATTACTTACTAGAATACTTAGAGATTCGGGAAAAGCCATTTAGCGAATTTCATGGTCTTTCCAAAAGCTAATAACACGTTAGCCTCCTTTGGGTGCGATTTTAATTACTTCCTTAAAATTCGGGTGTGCATTGATTGCAACCCAAGTCTAAATCTCGACGAAATCGAAATGTGTTAATGATCACGTGTACCCTGGTGGTAACGAGATTAAAAATACATTTTCATGACGTCGTAATTCTTAAAATAAACCAATAATTGAAATGATTAAAACTTGGAGATAAGCCTCGCTAAACCCAAAATAATTGCGGGGCCCTCGATAATTGACTATTAAAAATAGTTAGAATTTGGTGGGGCTATTTTAGCAAATTTCAATGGCCTCTCCCAAATATCACCACGATAGAACCTTTAGGCACGATTTTAAAATTATTTCCTTAAATACGGGTGTGCATTGATTACAACCCAAATCCGAATCTCGACAAAGTTGAAGTGCGTTGACGAAAACGGGTGCCTTGATGGCAACGGGGTCGAAAACATACTTTCACAATGTCGCAAGTCTTGTCAAATAAATAATAATTAAAAAAATTTATAATTAAAAGCACATAATTAGCCTGTAATAAAATTAGACAAAAGCAAAAATACAACAGTTGAGCGACCGCGCTAGAACCGCGGAATTCGGGAGTGCCTAACACCTTCTCCCGGATTAACAGAATTCCTTACCTGGATTTCTGGTACGCGACTGTAATACGGAGTCAAACCCTTTCCTAGGTTCGGGATTAATTCGGTGACTTGAGACACCATTATATTCTCAAGTGGCGACTCTGAAACTTTTAATATTTAATCCCGTTCCGACCGTTCTTTAATTGGAAAAACTCTTTTTATTATACCCTTCGCGGGGTGTAAGCGCCGTAAAAAAGAGGTGTGACAATATCATCACGTGAATGCTGCAGAAAGACTACACTTCAGTAGATTTATCCAAGAGCGTATGCTTATTCTCATTGTTCCAATCCCTTCCAACAAGAGATGCCTTTAAAAACACGCTACACTATGATTGGAGTACTTTTGTGGTTCAAGTATACAGGAAGGTAACCAAATGGACGCAACCACTGACCTAAGGCCGGGCACGTTACTTGCTTGATTGATCAAGGTAGAAGTAACGAATCTCAGGAAAGGGTCATTGACTTCTTCTAGATTTGTATTAGGTAAACAAAATACTAAGTGGATAAAACAAATAAAATAAGAAATTCAAGGAAAGGAAATTACCTAAAAACATTATGTTGTTATTTCTAATCTAGATTGAGTTTATTTCTCAACATTGTTACTTGCACTTTTAACAGGGCGACCTAGCTAAAACCTTTTAGTGTAGGTACATCAGCCAACCATTGAAGAGAAAATATAATAAGCAAACCTAGAGATACTGCTAGCTCATGCCTTGATTGGATAATGTAAACATGCGCAAGTTTAGTAGGAAACAAAAGATATTATTAGGTTTATAGATATATCATGTCACGGGGCTTATTAGACAACACATTCACCAACAATCCATGGCAATGTTCATGTTGATCAAGTGACTCCATGGTAACTCCACTCTGGCAACTATGGTAATTTAAAAAGGCAATTTGATAACACTGGACTAACTGAACTTCAAAGGATGGGTATTGGACTAGTCATAACGGTAATGACTATGCTTTCAGATATTAATTTATACAGAATAAAGAAAACATAATCAATAATGTAGCATGGTTGGATCACAAATTTGATATTATACCTCAAAATGTAGCACAATTGAGCCAGAAGAGGATGTTGGAGAAGAATCGAGCCTCAACAACCGAACAAAAGGATCCCAAATCTCACATAATTTCTTCAACGACCACCAAACCCTACCCCCTCCTCCCCAATATTTTCTTACAAAACAAAAACTAAAAACAAACACCTAAAATTTAGTAAAAAATAAACTGATACACAAATCTAATAAGACCATAAAAATCTAATTTTTCTCCTTAAAAAATAACCCCAGAAAATAAGTAATACAACAAAGGTCTAACCCCCCCTCCCCCCTCGAGGCTTCCTTTTCCTCTTTTCTTGAATAATATTACAGTCAAAGCAAGAAATCAAATACATTGCTCACATCCTAAGTATTAAAGAATAAATTAACCAAATTAGAAAAGAAAAACTTGCACCTGAAGTTAGTTTCTCACATAGTGCCTTTTGGGTTGAAACTTTCTCGCGATTGAAGTAGTTTTCTCACCTTTAATCGAGTCTTTTAGATTTTTTCTTTGTTCTCTTTGATGCATTCTCTTCTTCGAATAACAAAAAATGACCGACACTTAGATTTGGGGATATTGGGTTAGGCCAACGATTTGATTTGGGGATATAGGGATTTAGGGTTAGCCATAAATGGAATTCTCAAGGTGAAAGGTATTGAGAGCTTTGGAGGTATCGATGCCTTTGAGTTCTATGGGGAGATGAAAGGGTTTATTGGAAGATAGGCTTGGAGATGTCGATAGTGGAATATTTTTGTTATTTAATTTATATTAGTTAACAAAATTTATCAGAAATAAGATAGATAGGGATAGTCTTGGCGGGTTTAGAAAAATTCATGGGAAAAAAACCCATTCCAGTAAATTTTTTTATTAAAATCCGTTCCCGTAAACAAATTTATTGGTACGGTTCACAAAACGGGTAGGGAAAAAAAACCTATGGCAATGGTTATTTTGTAATAAAATCGGTTTAATAGCTCAAGTGTGCTGATATCGTTCCAATGCTACTGTAACAGTTGCAACCATTCCAATATCCACTCTATGGCAAAGTTTGTTTAACCGTTGCAAAAAAAACTGTTGCCATAGGCCCATTTTTTAGTAGTGGAACCTAGACGGCTCAAATTCAATCTAGCCGAAACGGGGTCGTTTCGTGACTAGGGGAGCTGGACCGGGTGGTCTTGGGGTTGGGCTTGGGTTTTAAACGGGTATTTGGGCTGGAATTTAAAGAATGGCCCAAAAATTGGGTACTTAATAAGACCTTTAATTTTGAATTTTTTTTTTTCTCATTTTTTTTGGATTTTGTTAAATACCAAATTAAAAAATAAAAAAGACCTGATTTAATTCTAAAATTAAACTAATTAATTTTCAAAACTTAAGTAACTCCTAGTTTAAAGAAAACTAAGGAAAAAATCAAAAATTAAAAGTAAAATGCAAAAGGGACTATTTTTGTTATTTTCTTCCATTTTGTAATGTTAATTAACTAATAGAACTAAAAATATAAAATTGGGTCCTAAATGCAAATATGCTATTTTTTGTATTTTTTATGAATTATATCATTTAAAAATGCACACAAAATCATACAATTAATTCCCTAAAGTTAAATAATTTAAAAAATCCTAATTTTATGAATTCTATAGGAGTAATTCAAGCGAGGCAGAAATCACGTACTCACACTCTCTATCTGCGAAAGAACATAGTAGAAATTCTATTTGCATTCAGAAACCAAACCACACGACAGGAGATGTGAAGTTTTTCCTAACTCAGTAGCCTCTGGGGGATAAATGAGTAGCCTCTGGAAATTGTGCATCAGAAATGATATGATTTATTGAGTTGACATCGCCTTTCTTGTTGAGTACATTTTTATTTGTCTGTGTTCCAGCTACGTTGGTGTTAATTTATTTGGCTATCTTCCGTTTCCACCCGTGTTTCTCTTTATTGTTTCTACTTATTGTAGTTTGTTCTTTCCCTGCTGTTAATATTACTATGTAATTTCTAGGTTGATAGTTATTATCAAATCATGTTCAATTTATTTGACCAGTAGGTGTCTGGACTGTTCCTCATCACTATTCCCACCAAGGTTAGCCTTCATACTTGGCACCGCCGTAGTGTGCTCATACTACACTTCTGTATATTTTTATGTACAGATGTAGGTATTTGATTGGTAATAGCTGCGCAGGTCGTTGCGGTAGAGACTCAAGGTAAACTTGCTATAGCGTTTGCATGCCTCGGAGCCACCTTTATTTGTACTTATTTCCATTTATTTTTTTTTTGTTTCAGAGCAGTGATGTATTTATTTTGTATAACTACTCTTATAAAGGCTTGTGACTTGTACCACTGGTTTTGAAAATCGTAATTTATTTAGAGTGATTTAATTTAGAGTTTGTAAATATCAATGTTATTTCAGTTTATGTTAGGCTTACCCAGTTTAGAGACTACGTGCCATCACGACTTCTTCGGAGAAATTTTTGGGTCGTGATAATTACCAACATATAACTTTAATTTAGCTACTAATAATAGTCATAGATTTACTTTAGTTAACACCAATCAATTTTTATAAATTAAACTAGGAGCAATTAAATAAAATCAGTGTAATTTTAAAAAAAACAAAGGAGGGTGAGGAAAACTTAACTGGCAGTGGAGGGTCGTCGACGGAGCTGTAGCTGGGCGGCGTCACAAGTGAGTGTTGCTGATAATGTCAGCGGCGTGTTGGGGGGGAGGAAAAGGGAAGGTTTGAGTTTGAGAGAGAGAAGAGAGAAAGAAGAAAAGAGGGAAAGAAAAAAAGAAAGGGATCGGGTAAGGTTTTAAATTAATATTCCGACCGATTCGGTAAGAAATTAGGTCAAAATAGTCAAACTCATTTTAATAAAATATTTCGAAAGAATAGGTCGTAATTTTTATTTTTTTATAATTATTTCCGACTGAATTGATCGCTCATAATTACGCAGTAATTTTCGTCAAAATTTACGACGAATATGAACGGAATATTAATTATAACTATTATTAAAAATTAAAAAATATATTTTTATGCAATTTTAGATTGATTCCGTGGAAATTTCTGAATACTTTTTTTTGGTCGGAAATGGGCGTTTTTTAGTAGTGTCGTGGCTATAAGTATATATTTCGTGGAAAAAAGGTTTACCAATATAGCTACAACACAAAAGATTTCATAGCAATATGTATTAGTCTTTAGCCACAGATTATCTAAAGATTGTAGCTAACCTTTAGTTACGGTACTTCTTGCTATAAATTTTTGTTTTGTAGCTAAATTTTTAACCACGAAAATTTTCATATTTAGCTACGATGTATTTCGTAGTTATAGAAATATAACGTTGTATTATTTGGTAAGTTCATGTATTATTGATTTTAATTGGAACTGTAATCAAATTTTGTTGCCTCAAACTAGGAAAGTGATTTTATGGTACAATAGATCCAAATTAATCTCTATCTTCATTACACCATTATGTATAAATTACTTGCCAATCTTCTCAAACTTGTTCTAGATTACAATCCTTTTTGAAATAATCTTCAATACTATATATAGCAGGAAATGGGTTGTGTATTTGTACAAGTTTACAACTCAAAAGAAATTTATTGCACACATTTTAACATGGCAGTAAAAAAGGCATCCATCACTTTGCTCTCCTTTGTTTCTTTGATGCTTATCACAATAGGTATATTACTTTCTCTTTTACTCTCTCATTCAAATCAAATCCTAGTTTATGATATGTTTGTATGCCTATAAACTCTACTTTTATCTAGTGACATTTGATTTTACATGAGCTGGGTACTTTTATGTTACCTTACTCAAACAAAAAAATTATAATACTTTATGATAAAAATTTAATTCTTATTTGCTTATAGGAATGCAGAGTGTGAAAGGTTCAAATGAACCGTGCAAAACATGGAAGGATTGTTGGTTTCAATGTCGTGATGCTATTCCCTTTTGTTTGAATGGAAAATGCAGTTGTGGGATTCAGGAGGATGTTATTAACAATGCTCCAGTCGGCGCTATTAGAAAATTATTACAAAATAATTAGGATCTATGATTCTATACAAGAACAATTGTTCTATATATTTTCTTTAATTGTTGGAAATAATAGTAATAATTTCAAATAATGATTGAATAATTATTCCATGTTCCATGTACTTTAATAGCTAAAAACTAGTTACTTTATTTATTTTTTATTGTTAATTTTTTCTGCTTATAGCTGATCAATGTTAATGTCAATTTTAACGATGATTTTTGTTGCGGCCATACACACACACTAGCATACGTGGTCGTCAAGTAATAAAGTGACTAAAAATAGAATGTCGACACCATGAGGACTTGTGATCAACAATTAACTAAATTAGAATATCCTAATTATCTAAACAAGAATAAAACATAAAAGTATTTGATTCTAAACTAATTAAATAAAGAAATATAAATAATGAACTTTGAACATAGGAAGAGCATATTTTTATGTTATCAATGTAATGAAAACAATCTAGGGTCATGGGCGATCTAACAAACTTATTGTTTTTTTCGATTGAATTGACTAACTAATTTATCTAGTTTATTGGTTAACAGGGTTAATATTGCTCATAAGAATCTTTCGAGTTCTTACTCGCCTATTCATGCTAATCTAATGCCTATATGTCTATGAAGTTAGAATCAACAAGAACGCATTTAAATTTCTTGCAAATCAACCAAGCAAAGCAATTAGGTATATGTCTATCGAGACCGTAAATCCGTTCCCCGATGCCCAGGTTAAAGAACTTTCTCTACTCAATCCTATATGCAATTTAGAATTCCTACTTCTGAGTGATGACCACTTGTTTTAAAAATAAATTCTACGTTCTGAGGCCTTAAAAACCTCTTTCTGTCTCATCTCGATTTACGTGCACAGTCTAGACACGTAGCCAGAAGACAATATGTGAAAAATGAGAAATTTTGACATTAAAAAAGAATTTAAGCTGACTTCGATTAATATTTTGGGTAAACGGACCCGAAACTATAATTTGACGGTCACGTAGAGTCCGTAGAAAATATGGGACTTCAGCGTATGCCCGGAATCGAATTACGAGGTCCCAAGCCCGATAAATGAATTTTTGAAAGAATTATTTTGCTGAACTAATTATGAAGTAAAGAAGAAAATTTATGTTTGAAACCATTGGTATCGAGCTTGTATTTCGGTTTCGAATTTTGGTACAGATCCTATATATGATTTAAGATGAGTCTGTGAAATTTTGTTAGAAACAAACTCAAAATGACCTGAATCTGACCTTATTTGAGAAAATTCAAAATTTTTAAGTTCTTAGGTAATTTCATGATTTTGATGCTAAATTCATAGTTGTTCATGTTATTATGATGATTTGAATGCATGAGCAAGTTTGTATAATATTTTTAGGTTGGTGTGCATGTTTGGTTTGGAGGCCCGAGGGCTCGGGTGAGTTTTAGATAGGCCATGCAGTGGAATTTGGACTCAGGGTGTTGCGGATTTTGAACTGGGGTGTTGCCGGCCTGGAGGCTTCGCATTTGCAAAGCCTGACTCGCAAATGCGAAGTAGCCCATGTCAGCCTTTCCTCGCAAATGTGAGTGATCCATCACAAGTAGGATGTTCCCCTGTTTTGGCCCGTCATCGCAAATGCGACAGTATGTTCGCAAAAGCAACTCGCAAATGTGAAGGTCACTTCGCAAATGTGATAATAGCACGGTCGGATTCGCAATTGCAATACCTGCAACCTGTAAATTCTCACTTAGATGCATTTTTAACCATTTTTCACATCTTCTTAAAACATAAAATCTCTAGGGCAATTTTTCAAAGGAAATATCTTCTCCAAATCGATTGTAAGTGATTTCTAACTAGTTTTCTTCAATCCTTAACATCTTTTCACATGATTTCAACTCAAAATCAATAGTTTTCATGGGTGAAATTGGGTGTTTCGGGTTGAACCTAGGTTGTTAAAAAATTAGGGATTTGGACCTTGATTTGAGGTCCTATTTCAAGAAAAATTATATATTTGGGTTCGTGGGGGAATGGGTAATTGGGTTTTGGTTCGAACCTCGGGTTTTGACCATATGGGTTTGGGGCAATTTTTGACTTTTTGGGTAGAACTTTAGAAAACTTATTTTCATGCATTAGAATTGATTCAATAGCCTTTATTGACGTAATTAAGTAACTTGTGGGTAGATACGAGCGAATTGGTGGTGGAATCAAGGGGTAAAGCGATAGTTGAGATTTGAATTGTGTTTTTGGAATCGAGGTAAGTGTTTCGTCTAACCTTAACTTGAGGGATTAGGAGTCGTGTCTTATTTTCTTCGCGTTAATTGTGGAGTACGACGTATAGGCATGGTGACGAGTATCTATATGTCGGTATCAAGCATGCCCGTGAGTCTTATATTGTAATTGTTATGACTCCGTTGTGGTTTATTGTGCTTCATATCAGGATTATCATTATTGTTCCCTTACTGGAATGTTGTTATGGTATTATTGTTCCCTTGCCGGGATGTTATTGTCATATTATTGTTCCCTTGCCGGGATGTTCATTATGATATTATTGTTCCCTTTCCGGGATGTTATTGAAATATTATTGTTCCCTTGCCGGGATGTTGTTACATTTCTATAGTTCTTTTGCCGGGATTCTTTTATAATTGGTGTTGATAAATAAAATGGGAGCGGGCTGCTGTCACACCTCCTTTTTCTTTCACTTTGAATGGAGCCTATTTACTACATCCCGGGAAGGGATATAATAAAAGGAAGGAGTTTTTCCAATTTAAAGACAGTGGGAACGGGATTTATTTATTTAAATTTCAGAGTCGCCACTTGGAAAAATAATGGTATCCCAAGTCACCGGTTTAATCCCGAACCGAGGAAAGTTTGACTCTGTTACAGTCTGCGAACTAGAAATCCGGATAAGGAATTCTGTTAATCCGGGAGAAGGTGTTAGGCACTCCCGAATTCCGTGGTTCTAGCACGGTCGCTCAACTGTTGTATTTGTTTTTATCTGATTTCTATATATGTCCCATTTTGATGTGCATTTATTAATATTCCGCTTTATCATTTTTATAAGAATTGCAACATCGTGAAATTGTATTTCGAGCCACACCGTACCAGTACGCCTGTGGCTTTTAATACATTTCGACTTCGTTGAGATTTAGATTTGGGTCACATAAATGTGCACCCATACTTGAGAAAGTGTATTATAAATCGCGCCTAAAGCATCTACGTCTTATTAACTTTGGGAAAGACCGTGAAATTTGCTAAACGGTCCTTCCGAATCTAAAATTTTTATATAGAAACTTATTTGAGGGCCCCGCAATTATATTTTTAAAGCGGCGAGGCTCATCTCATTTTTATTAAGGCCAATCCTAAAATGAACTATATTCTCTACTTGTTTTTGTCTCTAGCAATAAGAGGGAAATAAGTCTGAAGCAATGTTTCATTTTAAAATGGTTAAACTTAAGAATATTTAGTGAACATTAACCCAACGAATCAGGCTCATGATGAAAGCCCAACTCTTATTATTCATCGGCTAATTTCAAATCAGATGTCAAATATAGGTAATGGTTTATAAATGATCTGGTCCATGGACTCATATGAACTCACGCTATATTTGTTTTGGGCTTGATTAAAGCCCAGTGCGGTATCCTGGCCTATTGCCACTGGATTAATTAATTCCAGATTGAGCTTGAGTTTTGAATCGCATATTAAAATATCCAGGTCTAATGGCCTGAATCAGTCCAATTACTGGACCAAACGGACAAGCCCAATGGCTAACAGAACAATTTATTCTTCTATTTTTTACAGAATCGAATCAATATTCAGAGAAATATATGATTGAACTATTCCTGTTGAATTACTATTTATATTCAATTGGACACATGAAGGCTAAACTACATATGATATCCTCAGATTAAATTACAAATTTCATTCATACTGAAGAACTTATTTTATATCCATTATTAGAACTTAATACGATTTTTATAGTTGAAGTAGTCTAAGCACATCACAGCTATTAACAGTATTCGAATCTAATAAGAGCATGCTTTCAAATTTAAAAACTAGCTAATACAAAATTAAAGCTAACAAATACATTTTGAGATTTTCGTTACATTCTAATAGTTCGTAACTGCTGAAGATCCAGAAAATTTAACTACAACAAATTTTAACATTGCTTCCAATTTACTAATCTCTAATCTAATATAGCTGTCCTACTACTAATATACCTCAAATGTAATTATTTCTACAGTAATTAAAATAAACTACTGTAAAATCCAACAGTCCGAGTCCATACAGTCCAGTTATACATGTTAATGACTCCTAATGAATACGA
>MU770540.1:0-14997 GCA_026770625.1 Nicotiana glauca | reverse complement strand
TTTATCTTGAATTTTGGTAATTTTTCCTATAATTTGGTCCTTAATTATTTGGAAAATTATTTAATAAAAAGGATTATCTACCTAACTAACTAAAGAAGCTTCTAAATGGGTGGTAGGGCAGGAATTGCAATACAATTAAGATATAAACACTAAATTTGGTGGACAATTAAAAATGGAAAAGGTAGGTTGATAATGGTGAACACACTTAGTTTAGTTTGATGCCTATATAAGGTTTGAATCTGATAAGAAAGAAAGAGGGGAGGAAAAACAAGAAAAACGTTAAGAGACATTTTGAACACATAGGGGATTAGAGGAGATACACCTTGAACACATTTGAAGGGAGATATACAATACATCTTCTTCTTCACGAGAGATAACAAAAAAAATCCTAGGATCCTTCTTCTTCCTAACCCCAAAACCTTAGCAACCTCACTGCCATCTCCGTCTTCACCCCATACCAGACGACCACCCAGCCGCCGCAGATCAGATTCCCCATTCTCGCCGGAAATGCCATGAAATCCGGCGAAACTCCATAATGACCACCCACTTTGCTGTTGTCCCTGTCCAAACGACCATCTCCTCCACGCCCAGCGCGCTGCTCGAAAAGCTCCACCATTAGACTCCACACAAACAAATCTGGAGTGCGATGCCTCCAAAAACTCATGAGTGCGAACTGAAACTATATGCTCTTGACCAAGAACTCATTGGAAAAACACGCACACAAAGCCGCTGATAATCTCTGACCCGCCGGAAATAGCAGTTAGACCACCTGAAAACAACCACCATTTCCAGACCCAAAGCTCAAGATCGAACCAGTCAGAAGTACCGGTCACCAGCACTGTGTCGTTCCGTTCGATGTCGTCCAGTCCGTGTTCTGTTCAGGATTTGTTCGATACGACATGATGAATTCTGTTCATTAGCATGCGGCTTCTTTAATCAGCAATTTGAAGGTGTGTTTTCAATTCTTAATGTTAATACTTACTATGTATTCTTTCTTTTAATGAAAGAGTTGTAGTAAGTTCTGTATATGTAGTTTTATGACCTCTATAATTGCATATCATGTCATGGCTCTTGGATCATTTTTTTTATTTTTTTTATTTGTTTCCATTTGACTGCTTGATTTCAGTTCGAATTCATGAATATGTAATATTATTGTGCATCTTGAAAGATTAGCAAATGCTTCTCGTTTGTTTACTTCCCCTTGTGCTCAAGTCAAAGAGGCTTACCATAATCTTTTCAACAACTGGTATTCTGACAATTTCTTGAATAGTGAGTGGGATTAAGAGAGTGGTTTTAGAATCAAATGAGCCGTAAATTGATAAGTTGGGTAGAAAGGGAGTTGAATTTGATTTGATAAAATAAATGCGGGGCCCTCAATGAATGTTTGTATTAAAATACTTAGAATTCGGGATGAGCCGTTTAGCGAATTTCATGGCCTTCCCCAAAGATAATAATGCGATAGTCTTTTTAGGCGCGTATTTAATAATTTACCTCCCTAAACTCGGGTGCACATTTATGTGACCCAAATCCAAATCTCAACGAAGTCGAAATGTGTCAATAACCACGGGTACATTGATGTGACGTGGTTCGAGATGCGTTTTCACAACGTTGCAATTCTCATAAAAAATAATAATGATGAAAGCGGTTCAAAGTTAAAAGCACATAGGTAAAGACACGTATTAAAAATCAGATAATTCAGCCAAATATAACGGTTAAGCGACCGTGCTAGAACCACGGAACTCGGGAATGCCTAACACCTTCTCTCGGGTTAACAGAATTCCTTATCCGGATTTTTGGTTCGTAGACTGTAATATAGAGTCAATTTTTTCCTCGATTCGGGATTCAAACCGATGACTTGGGACACCATAAATCTCTCAAGTGGCGACTCCAACTCTTAATAATAAATCCCGTTTCGATTGCCCTTTAATTGGGAAAACTCCCTCTACTACACCACCTCACGGGGTGCAGTAGTAGAAAAAGGAGGTGTGACAACTGCATTCATCCTTTTTCCATCTATAAGGGCTAACTGCTCGTAGCGACCCTTTACCCATTCTGCGTCGTCCAACTCTGCTTCTTGTATGATCCTCAAGGAAGGAATTTCTACCTCGGCGAGAATGACCACCTCTGTACCATAAACTAACATGTAGGGAGTTGCCCCGGTTGATGTGTGGACCGTGGTGCGGTATCCCAGCAAGGCAAATGCTAACTTCTCATGCCATTGTTTGTGACCTTCGACCATCTTCCTTAGTATCTTCTTGATATTATTGTTGGCTGCCTCTACAACTCCATTCATATGAGGCATGTAGGCTGTAGAGTTCTTGTGTTTGATCTTGAATGCCTCACACATTGCTTTCATCAAGTCGTTGTTGAGATTGGAACCATTTTCAGTGATGATTGATTCTGGAACCCCGAATCGGCAAACAATACGATCACGGACGAAGTCTGCCATAACTTTCTTAGTCACTGCTTTGTATGATACTGCCTCAACCCATTTAGTAAAATAATCGATTGCCACCAGGATAAATCTATGCCTATTTGATGCGACAGGCTCGATAGGTCCGATGACATCCATTCCCCAGGCAGCGAATGGCCATGGTGAGCTTGTGGCAGTAAGCTCATTTGGAGGCACCTTTATCATATCTGCATGTATCTGACAGCGATGGAACTTGAGAACGTACTGGATACAGTATGTTTCCATAGTCATCCAAAAATAACATGCTCGGAGTATCTTCTTTGCTAAGACAAAACCATTCATGTGTGGCCCGCAGGTCCCTGCGTGCACTTCGTCCTATAGTCTGGTTGCTTCTTTTGCTTTGACACACCTTAACAAACCCAAATCGGGAGTCCTCCTATACAGGATTCCCCCACTGTGAAAGAAATTGTTGGATAATCACTGAAGTGTGTGTTTTTGAGTGGCGTTGGCAAGTTCTGGATACTTCCCTGTTGTCAAGTACCTTCTGATATCGTGGAACCATGATTTTCCGTCTGCTTCTTCCTCAACGTGAGCATAATAAGCCGGCTGATCATAAATCCTTACTGGGATGGGATCAATGAAATTCGTATCTGGATGCTGGATCATGGATGATAAAGTGGCTAATGCGTCAGCGAACTCGTTCTGAACCCTGGGGATATGCTGAAATTCTGTCTTTATGAATCTTTTTCTTAACTCCTGTATGTGATGCAAATAGGGAAGTATCTTAGAGTTTTTGGTTGCCCATTCTTCTCGAACTTGATGTATGAGCAGGTCTGAGTCCCCGATCACTAGCAACTCTTGAATGTTCATGTCAATGGCCATCTTGAGTCCCAGGATGCAAGCTTCATATTCAGCCATATTATTTGTCCAAGGGAACCTGAGCTTGGCGGATACCAGGTAATGTGATCCTATGCCAACTCATTTGAAATTTGCGGGTCCGTCGAAAAACATCCTCCAACCATCGTAGGATTCTGCAATATCTTCTCCTACAAAGGACACCTCTTCGTCAAGAAAATACGTTTTCAGGGGTTCGTATTCTCCGCCAACAGGATTCTCGGCAAGGTGATCTGCTATGGCTTGGCCGTTGATTGCTTTCTAAATCGCGTAAACAATGTCGAATTCATTTAGCAAGATTTGCCACTTGGCAAGCTTGCCAGTGGGCATGGGCTTCTGGAAGATGTACTTCAGCGGTTCCATCCTTGATACGAGATAAGCAGTGTAGGCACAAAAATAATGCCTCAATTTCTGAGCTACCCAAGTCAGAGCACAACAGGTGCGCTCCAATAAAGAATATCGGGCCTCGTACGGGGTGAACTTCTCACTGAGATAGTATATTTCTTGCTCCTTCCTCCCCGTTTCATCATGTTGTCCCAGAACACAACCGAATGCTCCATCCAAAACCGCGAGATAAAGCAATAGAGGCCTTCCTGGCTCGGGCGGAACCAAGCCTGGTGGCGTTGACAGGTATTCCTTGATTCTGTCAAAGGCTTTCTGGCAATTGTCAGTCCATTTAGTAGCAGCGTCTTTCTTTAGCATTTTAAAGATAGGTTCACAAATGACCGTGGACTGAGCTATGAATCGGCTGATATAGTTGAGTCTTCCCAAGAAACTCATTACGTCCTTCTTGATCTTTGGCGGTGGCAATTCTTGAATGGCTTTGATTTTTGATGGGTCCAATTCTATTCCTTGACGACTCACGATGAAACCAAGTAATTTTCCAGCAGGAACCCCGAATGCACACTTGGCGGGGATTTAGTTTCAGATTGTACCTCCTCAGTCCGTTGAAGAACTTTCTCAGGTCTTCCATATGATCAGTGGCTTTCTTGGATTTGATGATGACATCGTCCACATATACCTCAATCTCCTTGTATATCATGTCGTGAAAGATAGTAGTCATGGCCCTCATATAGGTGGCGCCAGCATTCTTCAACGCAAATGGCATCATTTGTAACAATACATTCCCTACGGCGTGATGAAAGCCGTTTTCTCTGCATCTTCCTTATCTATCCATATCTGATGATAGCCGGCGAAATAATCAACAAAAGGCTGCAACTCATGCTTGGCGCAGTTGTCGATACGAATGTGTATGTTCAAGGGGAAGTCATCTTTGGGACTGGCCCGATTAAGATCCCGGTAGTCGACACAGACTCTAACCTTTCCATCCTTATTTCGTACCGGCACGATGTTGGCTAACCATGTTGGATATTCCACTACCCTGAGAACCTTGGCTTTGACTTGCTTAGTAACCTCATCTTTGATTTTCAAACTCATGTCGGGCTTGAATTTCCTGAGCTTCTGTTTTATCGGTGAACAGGTTGGATCTGTTGGCAGTTTGTGAGCTACAATGGACATGCTGAGACCAGTCATATAATCATACAACCAGGAGAATATGTCCTCGTATTCCCTTAAAACAACTAATGCGAGTTTCTTTGACATTTTTTTGTATCTCCCAAATTTACGACCTCAGTTTCGTCCAAGTTAGACTTAGGCCTATTCTCAAAATTCTTGACCTATCTGATGACCTCTTCTAGTATATCATCCTCTTCTGAGTCTATATCCATTTGTTGCGTTGTTTTGTTGCAAGTCACAATCGTTGGTTCATCGTCAAAGTAAGTAATAGTAATGTTGTGTAAATAGAGTAAATGATAGAGAAAGTAATAAGAGCAAGATATATGATAAACTAAAATGCTTTGATTAAATTCATAATTGTTTGGAACATTGGAGCTCGTTTTCAAAATTAAAGACAATGCGGAAAGAAAATCAGTTAGTAGAAAAATAAAATGAGATGCATGGTGCTTTTGTTAGCCTTGCTACCCCGAAGCTTTCCAGGCCCTGATGATTCTGATAGTCCAATTATTGAGATGTGCCCTCCTGCTTAAGATGATCATGCCAGAGTGCAAGAACTAACCTTTGGGGAAGGGGAATAAAACAAAAAGTATAAATAAAAGTGTAACAAGTTAGTAAAGATTATGAGGAGAAAACATTGCGATATTTAAACACATAGTGCAAGAATATAAATCGTGTCTTAAATTGGGTGCCTCGTTGTGCCTGAGGTAGGCCTAGCGACAGATAGTTTTGGAGAACTTATAATGCTAAATGCCTCATTTTATTGATAAAAAATAAGACGAATCCAAAACGACGCTAAATAATAGAAAATAAAATGTCACTATTGGCCATTGGCCTTATTACATAAAATAAAGCATAAGAGGACTCCTAACTACTTGGTCCCAGAAGGACCTTCCCCAGATTTGGCATCCTTGTCTCCCTCGAACAGCTCCACCAACTCGCGTAGGCCTAGTAGTAAGTAGGCTCGGGCCAGATGTCCGCCTGCATTTCCTTCAGCATTTTGGTAGTCCTCGATCCTCTTGATGAACTTTCCTTCCAGCTTTACTAAAACCCTTTCCAAATACCCTAACCGATTGTTGGCGCTGACAGCCATTTCTTTCCACTCCTCGATCAATTTCTGATGGGCTTCTTGTATTTCTCGATGCTCACTTTCACGCTCTCTAATTCTCTTGCGCAGTTGATTATACTTAATCTGTGCTTCGGCATGCTCGTCAATAATTCTGTGACCTTGAACGAATCTCGGCTGACCCATGCCATCTTCTTCTAACCAACCTAAATAATGCGGCACACAACCGGCGTGGTACCTATTTGGCTCAATGAATTCCTTCCCCAAAACGATTTTGCAATGCCATAAATGCTGAGCTTGGCACCTGTGAGGGCTATCATCGTCTTGGAAATCAGCCCTGAGGTGACTTGTTTTATCAACCCTTGGTATGATTTGTTTTCTTCCAGCTTGCCTCATGGCTCAGAGAGGAACGTAAGGATAAGTCCCTCTCAAACCAATCAATATGAGAAATGGTGCATCTCGGGATTGGATAATGAATTCATCCGTAGGGAACCACTCAAACATCCATTGCACCTGGTCTTCTTTCATATTTTCGAACAATTCTACCCACCCTCTGGCGTCCTCTGGCTGAGCGAACATCTTTGGCATATAATTCATACGCCTCGGTTGGTGGAAGGCTATATGATCGTCCCAATCTCTACGTAGGATCTCTTGTCGGTATTCCCCTTTCTGGAGGTGTTCCATGAGCCAAAGCTGAAGTAATAAGTTGCAACTCTCAAAATAACTTCCTTGTTGTTGACATTTGTTCAAGGCGCGATATATCTCGGCGACGATCATGGGCACTATGCTGAAAGTTTGCCCACCAATCCCTTCCATCAAAGTTTTGTTAACATGGCTAGTCTGGTATGGATCCTAGCCTTCTTCATAGGGAATATGATCACCCCCAAAAAGCAAAACATGAAAACAAAGACCCTTCTATGGACATGCCCCAATGAGGTGATAGCAAATTCGTCTGAATAGGTGCGGTATGAATTGCTATGGCCGTACCTTTCGTATAGATAGTCAAACGGGATATAGGAGTCTTTCAAACAGGTTAAGTCTGGGTTTTTCTTCAACCCCATCATTTTAAGGAAACCCCTTCCTTTGCGATTTTCTGGCATAAGCAAACCCGGAGTCTCCCAAGGAATTCCAGCTAGACCCCCTATCTCTTCAAGTAAAGGAGTCATCTCTAGATCACCAAAGAGGAACACAGATTTCTCACTATCCCAGAACAATGTTGCAGCCTCTATGATTCTATTGTTAGGTTGAACCTCTAAGAGAGAAGGCAGATTCCCTAAGTACTTGCAGATGAGTGTTTGATCACTAGAATGGAGGTAGTTCCACCAATTCAGCAGCCTTGGATGAATGTTGGTTACCATGCCAAATCTAGGGATCTCGTGCCTCATTTTCTGCAAAACAGAGTGTTAGGCCCTTACCCCCATCAGACTCGACTATTTAAATCAATAATTAGCATAGCAAATCACTTAAGTTCTCCAAATAAATGCACAGAACGTGGAGGTGTCCATTTGGGTTTCAAGGAAACCCGGTGGACTTTGGACAAGGCTATCTTTATGAGTTATTATGTGGACAACATCACTGACTCGGCTAGGTTTGACCATGATGCATGTACGATTAAAATGGAATAAGGTTTCTATTTTAAAGTGCTAGACTAGTACCCTTGAGCGGACAACTCAAGAGGGAAAGGCACGGAACCGTCGACTACACCGCTGATCGACTGGTTTTACCGCAAATATGCCTTTGCCAAATTTAGGGGGTGATAGTATTGGAAGTGCGCAGCCAATCATTATAAGCACTGCTATAGTATTTGTTTGGCACGAGTGGAATATGATGTTGAAGATGCAGTTTACAAGGATGAAACAAATTGACATGTATTTTCACGTTCATACAATAAAGTTTACAATAATTGCTTAGAAATTACAACAGTATTGATGAAAAAGCAATAAATGAAGGTAATTAAAAAAAAAGAAACAAAAGAAACAGGTTAGTTTCAAAATAAAGACATTAAACAAAAGCGATAAAAGAAAGTAAGGTAAAAGCCTAAAGAAATACCCAGCAGAGTCGCCATGTTGTCGATGCCCCCTTTTTCGTAAAGCAACTCTTTTTTCACTTTGGGAATTGGGTTTTTTGAGAGTTTGGAGAGTCGCCACCTGATGATTATAGTGCATTAGGACACTTTTTAGAAAAAATTAAAGATGAAAACTAGAGTTTCGGGTAAGGTCGAACAAACAAGCAAAACAAGGCTCAAATTAACCCCAGAAGTCAAACAATCATTTAGTTTAGCATGCCTTGACAAATATTGATTTGGTCTTAGATTAAAATTAAGCAGCGAGCGGACTAGTTCAACGCATGCATTTAGACAGAAAGTCTGCATTAGGAAACTCGGATACAGTTGCTAGGGACTGACCCAATTAATTAATTAGCCAACCCTTTGTCTATGTGTTGAAATAAAACTAGGCGTAGGATCTATTAATTCTAGGAAAAGATGCAAAGAGTTACCAGTAATTTCAGAAAAGATGCAAGTTGATTTTAGAGAAAAGAGGCATCAGTTTTAACAAAGAGAAAAGATGCAAACTGCTTTTAGAAAAAGAATTACCAGTTGTTTCAGAAAAGATGTAGACTGATTAAAAGGTTTACGAGCCTCAGGAAAGTACAGATTGATTATGAGAAAGTGTTTACCAATTTTTAGTAAAGATAGATACGAGTTTCAGCGATTGGTTCTGTTTTAGAAATGAATGAGGCTATTAAGGACGAGATTTCCTATAGACATGCTTTCTGTATGTTTGCTGATTTTAACACCCTTTCATGACATTAATAGGAGTTATATACACACGATGTCCATATGCAACTATGTTATTAAGCCTATAAACGGTTTGCCTGATGACATTTGTGTATGCAGAAATGCAAGAGCCTATAGACATGATCTCTATATGTGTAATTACAGAAACATGAGCGTTAAATCCTATAGGCATGGTCTCTATATGATTGAATCAGTATTAAAGACCCTATAGGCATGATTTCTAGTTTGATAAAAGTAAAATCCTAAGTCATGATTTCTACCCCTTGGATGCAAGAAAAGAAAAGACCCCTCCCACACCCTTTTACTATAATCCCCGAATTTCAAGCAAAATTATTACAAACCAATGAATCAAACTGGAAATTAAAAGATACATCAAAAGCTGACAGCTAGATCCGAGGATCCTAATTCAACCATTAATATCTGGTAACATGCGATTGAGCCATTTTCGGGATTCAAATTTTCAAAGCCTTCTCCTTATCCAAGGTGTTTCAAAGTTCCAAGGAATCTCAGGGATTCCAGGCATTGCTTACACCCATGATACCTTCAGCATTAGAATAGTGCAGTGTGGAAGAGCCAGCTCTCAGGCATCCAAGTTCAGAAGGAGCTCAGGGGTCCCAAAGCATGGCTTGCAAGAGAGGGGCAGACCTTATAGCTAAGAGTAAGTGCAAAGTGAAAGGGAATTAGGGAGCCATGACAGGTGGTGGTCATACCTAGCCAAAAGGTAGGCTGGCATACCCTGACCACTTGTTTGGTTGAACAAGTTAGGAACAGACCTTTTGAAGATCAGACTAAAGTCTGGATAGTGATTAGGACACTATCAGACTCAAATCCAGGGCTCAGAGACATAGAGGGGAAAAGTAATGGGAATTGACTGAGTTTGGGATTCAAAGAATCCAGTTCAGGATCATAGTCAGCAATATTGGAGTGATGTTATACCCTGAGACACAACTCACACGCAAAGGGTAAAGGGTAAGGGAATTCATAAAGTATCAAATTCATGACAAACAATTGATTTAAATACATAATTTAAATACTGAACTATAAAGGAAAAGGGGGAGCATGTGACAATATGCTAGAAACAAATGGGCAAAATTAGACACATTGTTGTTGAGACATGTAAACTAATTGAGACATACCAGTATAGAAGAAAAAGAGTGCAGAAGAAAGCAAACACAGTCCACAGCAGTGGAAGTATCAGAAAGAGAGAGAGTATAAGTGAAAGTGAATTGTGAACTCAGATTGTTCTGTGTTCGTGTATGTTCAAAGAGAAGGGAGGGGAGTATTTATAGTGTAAAAACAGGCAGAAAATAAGGTAAGGATTGCAGTTCAGCAAAATTAGGGGAACAAGTGTCAATTAGAATTAAGCAGTATCAAAGACTTCCCTTATTTGAGAAATTAAAAATCAAATGGTAACATGCAAGTGCTAAACAAGGAAAAGATCACATAGGCTGACTATGACTAATAAGGAAGTATTTCAAGCATAGTAAAGGTACATAGTAAGTAATAGAGGCCAGGGTCATCAGACTCTAATCAAGGGAAGGTCTATAAGAACCCAATACCAATATAATCAAGGTAAGGGAATCAATCAACTTGAGTAGGAAAGGCAAGGGTCGAGATTTCAAAGCAAGTATTCAAATAGGTTTGAGAAGCAGGGAAATTAGTACAATAAGGAAATAATCAATCACAAGAGTGCAATCAGAATCACACTAAGAGATTTGAAGTCCGCCCATAACTAAGTGTTATTTTGAGAGGGAAATTTGACATATAAAGGAATGCATAGCCTTGGGCATGTGAGACTAAGTTGTGGCAAAATAATAGCATGTAGCAGTAACTAAAAGGCATGATAGTCAAGTTTAAGTGCTTAACAATAGAAAAAAGATTCAGAAGCATGCAAAGAACTCAGAACCAAAAAATAGTCAAGAGAATGGAAGCACACTTCAATTTCAACGAACGAGTTGCACAAACAAAAAGAGATTGAATAGTCCCCAAAGATACTAGGGTTTTCGAGAATCAAACGAATTTAGAGGAGATGAGCAGTCAAACAAACAAAACAGGTTTAGAATCCCGGATAAGCCCCAAAATTAGGGTTTTCACTCATGCTAAATCAGATATAGAAGAGGGTAAATCAAGTGAATAACAAACAAAAACTCAAACAAGATCCCAAAATTAGGGCTTTTAACATGCTAATTCAGATAAAAATATGGTGAATCAAACCACCACTAATAAACAGACCAGGAAACTCAAACAAAATTCCCAAGAAAATTAGAGTTTTCAACATGCGAGTTCAGATAGAAGATAATACAGACAAACACAGTAAAAACATGTCGAGATTCAGAGAAGAGATGGTCGAGATAAAATAACATGAAACCCTAGTTGAGGAAAATAGAGTTTCTGAAAGCTAACATTAAAGAATCATTGAGAAAAATGCATAAAAGGTTCACACACACATAGATCCAGAACAGATCTAAAATAAGTAGAAGGAACCTTAGAGATTAGGGTTTCGTAAGAAAACCCAAGAGACGAGATAGGCTTTGGAAACCATTGATCTGAGCAGAGAAGTCGAAGATCAAACTCGAATGGTTATGGCTGGCTGGACAGAAGTTGAAGATGATCGGAGAAAAGCCATCAAGCAAAGCTTGGTCAAGACCTTTTCAAGATCTGGTCATAGAACCTTAGAAATGAGACCATAGAAGCCATGGGGGACCGGTGTAGGGCTCCGATGAGTCTGGGGAGCCATGGATTAGGATTTCCATGGGAGGCAGCGGATAGGGTTTTGAGAGAGCTCGAAAGACGAGAGTGTTTGAGGGCGGCGGATTGGGAAAATGAGATAGGGTTAGGCGGTTGTGTGAAATTAAAAAGGTAAGAAGTAACGGTGGCCGTTGATCTAAATGATCAACGGCCGAGATTTAAAAGGGATGTGGGTTGGGTCGGTTCAACATGTACTGGGTCGGGTAGGCATGTTAGTTGGGCTGGGTAATTGGATTTCAAATTGGGGCTGAAATGGGGTGCCAAATTGGCTAAAATTAAAATGCAATAAGGCCAAATCGTAAATAGCCAATTTTCCCCTTTTAATTTTGTAAAAATAGTAATACTGATTGTAAAAATAAATTAAATATACTGGGTAAATAAGTATTATATAAATATTAATTAAAAAATGCTGGGATTAATTTTATAAACATAAAATATCATAAATTACAAGATAGGCTATAATTACAATTATATGCAATTTAGCTTTAAATACCAAACAAATTTGTAAAAAATATGCAAAAATTACATTAATTATATTTATGTGTAAATGTGAAAATAAAATGAATTATTCACCAGAAATGATAATTTTGGGAATAATTATTGGATTTTGGTGTGTAAAATAGGCAATAAATTAGTTTAAAAAATCATTGAAAATGTCCAAACTCTTGGATGTGCTTATATATGCACCAATATGCTATTTTGAAAATATTTGGGTATAAAAAATACTTAGAAAAAAATTGGGTATCAACAACGGTATTATGTCTTCGTCGTATGTGATGAGATTTTCCATTATACATAACGCTCACAGCCCTTCCTGTTGCCATTTGACTGTATGTATGCATATAGGTGCTAAATGTTTGGGCCAAAATGGAATATCTTCCAAGAAATTCTAGAGCCATTCAGCTTCTTCACCGGACTTATCTGAAGCTATAAACTCAAACTCCATTATAGAGGTACATGTATGTTTGGACGACTTCCAAGACACTGCTCCTCCACCAACGGTAAAAATGTATCCACTTGTGGATTTTGATTTTGTTGATCCGGTGATCCAATTTGTATCACTGGATAATTATTGTAATGCAATGCTGTCACGACCCCAGTTCGCCCTCCGTGAACATGTCGTGATGGCACCTAGTCCCTACAACTAGGTAAACCTAACAATGTGGAATTTATACAACTTGCGGAAAACAAACTAACTTGCGGAAGCAAACAACTGAAAATTTATTGTATATAAGTGCCACTTGGCATAATACAACCCATATCATGAAATCCAAAACAAACTCCCAAAATCCGGAAACTCACAGGAAAACACAAGCTAAAAGAAAGGAAATACACTGCTCTAACTCCAGAATGTCTACACAACCGAATGAATAATAACTTTCTATTCAAGACAATTTATAGTCCTACCGAATTCTTAGATTTTTGCAGTAGTGTATATTGTCATCTCACTGTATTCAAAACCAAAAAACTAGAAAACGTCAGTTTAAGAAAACAACACAGAAAAATTCCGAGTCCACAAGTTTCTTGTGTGTCCTTAAGGAATTTAATCCCCTCATAGGTGTCCAGGATTTCGGATTAAATCCTCCCTTGATAGAACGAAACAACTATTGTCTGATAGCAGCACTTCAAATCACAAAATTTCGGCGAACTCAAATGGCGGAGAAAATCACACAAAACGCTTACGTTTTTTCTTTGAAACATAATGCAGAAGGCAGAAGATAGAGGGGGATAGATTTTCACATTTCGGTGCTAGAAAATGAGGCTAAGCCTCTCTACTTATAGTCAACGAAGTTTAGTCTCAACGGGTGTAAAGGTGCATGTTCGTTGATAAGGTGTCTATTCCGGAGAAATTATTTGAATTTCTGTTGAATGGAATGTTAGGTCGCGAATTCTACTGTTGAAATTAATTCCGCGAATTCATATTTTTCACACAAAAATATTTCTCCCTCTGTTCCAGTTTATGTGAACCTATTTTCTTTTTGGTCCGTTACAAAAAGAATGACCCCTTTCTAAATTTGATAATAATTTAGCTTAATGTTATAATTCTACCCTTAATGAGAAGCTTTTATAACCATACAAATACTCCGGTCCTATTTTTGACTTGTTTAGGACCACAAATTCTAAAAGTCTTCATTTTTTCTTAAAATCCGTGCCCAGTCAAAAGGTTCACATAAATTAAAACGGATGGAGTAGAAAAGAAAATATTAAATGATGGAAAAGGAAATTAAATGATCCAAAATATTATCAATCAATCATATCAATTGACCAAATCTGAATCCGAATCAGAAGTCGAGCCGAGCGAGCGAGCGACGACAGCGACACGATGCTTGGTCTCTTATCAACTCTTTAAGAGCTAAAAGCACAAGAATTTTCCTCTTCCTATCCAATGAGGGACAAAGTATCTTTGTAAAATGAACTAATTCAAAATTTTATTTTCCTCCATTTTTTTCCCATTATTTTCCACTCACACCTCTCTTATTTTAATTAACAAAACCCAACAATCCCCCACATGAACGGGGAATGGCTATCCGAAAAAATATGCATGAAACAACTGTGTGATTCAGAAGTAAGGATTAATTGCATCTGGATAAGTAGGTTTCCTTTTGAACTTTCTGTAGTGAACATATGTCGGATATACTCGATCAATCGATAGATTTGATATCTTTAAACTGTCGAACTTTGGTGCATACCTAGACAGCCATACGTCACACAATCAACTCTTAACCGTCTTTAGTTCTCATCTTTGTGTTCGTTTTAGCCATAAAGACCGCCTGGTTTCATAAGTGCATAGAGAACTGGCCTTACAAAATTCTCCTTGAAGCGGCTTACACTTCACATTTACATAGGTGACTTCTAAACATGTTATCTCGTATATACACTATTTAATATACCCCGTATCAAACCTAGAAACCATTAAAAAGCCTTAAACTTTTTATCCTTGGTACTAAACAATATCTTCATCATGAGAATGAACCAAAAACATTTATTTGACAATGTTGAACCGTCACTAATGACTTTGTTTAATCTCCTTGAACCTAGATTTTGGAATCTCCAGTCTTCTAGGTAAGATTACCGCCGCAGTGACTTGTCCTCGGCCATAGTCTCATTCCCTTTGATGACTTCTCAACCGCCTCTTTAGTTAGGACTTTTGTAAGCGGATGTAATACATTATCTTTTGACTTTACTCAGTCAATTGTGATAATTCCACTAAAGAGTAGTTGTTTAACGGTTGTCGACGCCCCCTTTTTCCTAAAGTGGAATCGGGTTCACGATATTCGAGAAGACAACTCTTTTCCCACTTTGGGAATTGGGTTTTTTGAGAGTTTGGAGAGTTGCCACCTAATGATTATAGTGCATTAGGACACTTTTTAGAAAAAAATTAAAGATGAAAACCAGAGTTTTGGGTAAGGGTTTGAAATTATCTCGAGGGGAAGGTGTTAGGCACCCCTCAAGATCCACTAGTATGGTTCCCAACCATGCTACAATTGTGAATTTAAATGCAAGTGCAAATAAACAAGTACAAGAAGCACAAAAGGTTAAAAGAAATGCTGAATTTTAGAAAGGAGC
>MU770538.1:32327-51467 GCA_026770625.1 Nicotiana glauca | reverse complement strand
ATGCGTTTCAATCGCCAATATAGTAGAAATTAACACTCGGGATGGACTAAGTCTCAATCCCCAATAGTATACGACCCCTCACTCATCGTGGAATGCGTGTCACACCTTAATATAGCGTTACGATGTGAAAGTTCGGGGTTTCAAACCCTCAGAACAGCAGTTACATCAATTACTCACCTCGAACCGGCTAAAGACTAGCCCACCAAGCCTCTACCTCTAGAATCAACCTCCTCGCGCGTCGAATCTAGTCAAAACCACAATGAATACATCACAATAGGCTAATGGAACATAACCCTATTTAAAGAACTCGAAAAACACTTAAAAACACGAAGTTGGCAAAACCCGAGCCTCGGGCCCACTTATCATTAAATTACGAAATTCACATCATCGGAATCCTCTTCTCGCCACGAGTCCGTACATATAAAATTTATCAAAATCGGAGTTCAAATGCCCCTTCAAATTACAATTTTTCATTCCCAAAAACCAAGCCCTAACTTCTTCAATTTTTACCCAATTTTCAGAGAATTAATGGATGATTCTTCAATTAAATGATGTATTTAGGTCACGAGACTTACCTCCAATCACTTCCCTTCGAAATCCCCTTCAAAATCTACTAACAAGCGCTCAAGGTGGTGTAAAAATGGTGGAAAAAGTGATGGGTTCGCGACTGAAATGTTATAAAAACCCCTACTGGTCGCCCAGTTTTCCTTTTACGCGAATGTGTGGGTCCTCCCGCATTTGCGATGACCAAAAATCCCTGGGCCCTCTTTTACTCTACGCGAACGCGTAGCTTACCTCGTGAACACGATGCATCACAGCTCCAACCTACGTGAACGCGATGAACAACTTCTGCCCCCTTCAATCTAACTCTACGCGTTCGCGACCCTTGACACGTGAACGCGAAGGCTTAAACTTGCCTGCACTGCTGTTGCATTTTCTGCAACACTCAAGTCCCAAAAATCCTTTCGTTGATCACCTGGAATCACCCTGAGGCCCCCGGACCTCAACCAAAAACACCAACCTGCTCCAAAATATTATACAAACTTGTTCCAATCATAAAAACACATACAACAACACAAGAATCATCAAATTACCACGGATTCAAGCCTAAATTTAACTAAAACTTCTGAAACTCACACTCGATCAAAAATCCGACCAAACGACGTCCGAATGACTTGAAAATTTGCAGACATATCCAAAATCATCTAACGAAGCTACTACAACTCTCGGAATTTCATTCCGACCCTCGGATCAAAATCTCACCTATCAACCCGAATCCGCCAAAATTCAAACTTCGCCAATTCAAGCCTAATTCTACACCTGACCTCCAAATTCAATTCCAATCACTCTCCTAAGTCAAAAATCATACCCCAAAGCTAACCGAACCAACATAACTCACATCCGAGCCCTCTAACTATATAGTCAACATCCGGTTGACTTTGCCACAACAAGCTTCCTTCTAAGAAGCTAAGTGCCTCATTTCCAGCTAAAACCAATCCAACAATATCCGATCAACTCAAACACTAATATCAAATCATAGAAGGACATAATATGGGGGAAACGGGGCGGTAACTCACGTGACGACGGGCCGGGTCGTCACACATCAACAAGCACTATGACATATCTCTTACCACTTCTGCTCAATGTTCTCATTGGTCCAAAAAGATCCATATGGACTAGTTCCATTGTCCTGGTGGTGCTTACCATTTTCTTGCTTTTGAAAGAAGATTTTACCTGCTCCCCCCTGAACAAGCCTCGCAGACTTTATCTACCTTGAACTTAATGCTAGAAAGTCCTATCACTAAGTCCTTGGAGACTAGTTTGTTAAGTAGACTTTGACTGGCATGTCCAAGTCTCTTGTGCCAAAGGAGGGGGATCATTATCCAACAGACTTAAACAAGTGAGTTCATTATCTGACAGTATGAACATATCTACAACATATATGTTGTTCAATTTTTTCCCCTGCAAAACTATCTCGTCAGTGATAAGATTAATCACAAAGCATTTTATAGAGGTGAATGCAACCATGTTACCACAAAGTATTGATTTCACTAATTAGATTAGTTTCATATAGTTATATTTCTAGTATGTAATTACTTTTGGATAGATTTGAGACATTCGGAATCAGAAAATTAAGGAAAGGGCATTCTTATTAACTGATTGGGCTTGATTTGAGGTAAGTGACTTGCCTAACCTTGTGTGTGGAAAATCCCCTTAGGATTTGGTACTATTGTAACCCTTTGTAATGTGTGAGTGCCGTGTACGCTAGATGACGAGTGCGTACACGGGATAATTGTTGAAAATTCAATTTTAACCGAATAGTAACCTATTTTATCTTAATTGAGTTATCCCTGCATATGTAGTTATCATGTTTAGCCTAATATCTAATGTCTACGTGTATTAAATGTCTATTTAAAATCTATGCAACATGCTTAGTTGAAATTTCTATTTTTCCTTGATTTTTGTATTTAATCTTTAACTGTAGGATTTCTTGCTATGAATGTGTTGTTTCATCGGTTACGAGCTGTGTATTTACTTTTGGGACTATGAGGCAGTGCCTCAGGAGCTCCCTTATTGCATATTTACTTTTGAAACTACGAGGTGGTACCTCGAGAGATCCCCTGTTGAGTATTTACTTTTGGGACTACGATGTGGTACCTCGGGAGTGCCCCTACTATTTATCTCTATGTGCAGTGTTGCTACCTTTCTGTAACTTCTCATTGCTAAATATCTTAGTCTTTTCATTATATTCCATATCTACTGTCCTAAATTATTATATTCCAGTAGGGCCCTGATCTGACCTCGTCACTACTCTATCAAAGTTAGGCTTGTCACTTACTGGGTACCGTTGTGGTGTACTTATACTACTCTTCTGCACATGTTTTTTGTGCAGATCCAGGTACCTCTTTGTCACGACCCGGATTTCCCACCCTCGAAAGTCGTGATGGTGCCTACTCGTAGAATCTAGCCAAGCTAAACTTAGTTACCTTTCATTTACAACATAGCCCCCTTTTAACAATTTATGGCAACACTATAAAAACAACGAATTTAAACAATAGCAGAAGTCTTAATTATAGATACTGAATCAAAATGCGGAATAGTCAATATAAGCCTCTACCCAAGACTGGTGTCACAATACTCACGAACTGCTAACAAATACTAAATACAAATGTCTGAAAGAACACATAAGTTGTTTGTCTCAAATACAAGGAGGCAACAAACTAAAAAGAGAGAATAAGGAAGACGCCGGGCCTGCGGACGCCTGCAAGGCTACCTCGGGTCTCACTGGACTGAAGGCCTACTCCCGTACTAATACTGCTATTGCTACTGATCGAAACCTGGACCTGTGCAAATAGCACAGAGTGTAGCATCATCACAACCGACCCGATGTGCTGGTAAGTGTCTAGCCTAACCCCGGCGAAGTAGTGACGAGGCTAGACTGGACACCACATAAACCTGTGCAGATATATGTATAAGTACAACGGAAGAATAGCAAGAACATAACAATTTAAACTGGGGAGGGGAGTATGCATCAAGGGTAACAGATAGAAACAAAATATCAGGAATAATGGTAAGTACATCTACAGCTTAACTTCTAGCAATAATGAAAAGACAAGGCAACTTTCATATTCAACTCATCTCGTTGCAGGCGTGCAACCCGATCCCGTTTCTCAATATCTCGTAGTAGGCGTACCACCCGCTCCCATTTCAATATATCATGTGTGGTAGGCATACAACTCGTGGTAGGCGTACCACTCGCTCCCATTTCAATATATCATGTGTGGTAGGCATACCACTTGCTCCCATTTCAGTATATCATGTGTGGTAGGCGTACCACTCGCTCCCATTTCAATATATCATATAGTTGGCGTACCACCCGCTCCTGATACTTTTAACACAGTACACAATATAATCTCGGTAAGGGAACAATCACAACAAGTCAAACATCCCGACAAGGGAGAGTCAGCTATAACCAATCCTATTTAACTTCTTCTTGGCACAACTAATATCAATATTCAGTCGCAACTTTCATAGGATCAAACAAGAGTACACAATTAGCAAAAATTAAGACTCATGGTCATGGTCGACACCGACACATGGATACTCGTCACCATGCCCATACGTTGTACCCAACACAAAACAAATAGCAATTATGACTCAACTCCTAATCCCTCAAGCTAGGGTTAAACCAAACACTTACCTCGATGCCTTGAATTCCACTCAAACCTCAACTATCGCTTTACCTCGCGATTCCACCTCCAATCTGCTCGAATCTAGTCACAAATTGCTCAATTACCTTAATAACACTAAATGAATCAATTTGAATGCATAAAAATGAATTTCCCAAGTTTTTTTCCCAAAAATTCCAAAATTACCCCCGGACCTACGTGGTTAAAATCCGAGGTTCGAACCAAAACCCGGTTACCCACTCCCCCACGAACTCAAATATGTAATTTATTTTGAAATCGGACCTCAAATTGAGGTCCAAATCCCCAATTCTTTGAAAACCTAGGTTCTACCCAAAACCCCCAATTTTACCCATAAAAATCATTGATTTTAAGTGGAAAACATGTTAAATGATGTTAATGATTGAAATAATTGAGTAAAAATTGACTTACAATTTATTTGGAATGAAGTGTGTTCTTGAAAAATCACCCAAGGAGTTGTATTTTGAAAGTGGAGTGAAAAATGACTTAAAATTCGACTAAGAATGGAATTGCTGGGTCTCCGATATCGCATTTGCGAACTGGGGTTCGCTATTGCTAACCCCGACCAAAATATAGGAATTACGAACTCTGCTTCGCATTTGCGAAGCCAAGCCTTACAAGGGACCTTCGTATTTGTGAAGAAGGTCTCGCATTTGCAAACCCTGTACCTTCGTATTTGCGAAGAAAGATATCGCATTTGCGATCATAGTCAGGCCTGGGCTGGTTTCGCATTTGCGGACCAGCCTTCACATTTGCGAGTTCACATTTACGAGTTCACATTTGCGAATTGCGAAGCCTACAGGCCTGTTCATACTAGATTTTTCCTAATTTAAAATGCACTCCGACGCCAATCCAAAACTCACCCGAGCCCCCGGGGTTCCAAACTAAATATGCACACAACCTCAAAAACATTCTACGGACTAATCCGCGCGATCAAATCGCCAAAATAACATCATATACATCGAACTAAACCTCAAAATTCATAATTTCTTCCAAGTTTTCATAAAACATCAAATTTCCTTTTTAGGTCCGAAACACGTCAAACGACATCTGTTTTCAACTAAATTTCACAGGAAGCGCTTAAACCATATATAAAACTTGTACCGGGCGCTGGAACCAAAATACAGGCCCGATACCACAGTCTTTTAATCAAATTTCATTTCCAATTTCCTTAATAATTTTAGAAAAACAATTTTACTCAAAAATTCACTTCTGGGGCTTGGGACCTCGGAATTCGATTTCGGGCATACGCCCAAGTGCAATATTTTTCTACGGACCCTCCAGGATCGTAAAATCATGGGTCCGGGACCGTTTACCCAAAATGTTGACCCAAGTCAAATTTATTCATATTAGTATCAAAATTTAGCATTTTTCACACAGAATTCATACTTAAGCTTTTCGGCTATGCACCCGGACTGCGCACGCAAATCGAGGCAACCCTAAATAAGGTTTTCAAGGCCTCAGAATCACAGAAAGAGTAAGGAAACAAGTGATGACCCCTTTGGGTTGTCACATTCTCCACCTCTAAAACAACCGTTCTTCCTCGAACGGACAAAAGAAAGAAGTACCTGAGTTAGGGAAAAGATGAGGATAACGACTCCGCATATAAGACTGGAACTCCCAGGTCGGTGCCTCAGGGGGCTGACCTCTCCACTGAACACGAACAGAAGGAAAACTCTTGGATCTCAACTGACGAACCTACCGATCTAGAATAGCTACCGGCTCCTCCTCATAAGACAAATCCTAGTCCAACTGGATAATGCTAAAATCCAACACGTGGGCTGGATCTCCGTGATACCTCCGAAGCATGGATACATGAAAAACTGGATACACGGCTGATAAGCTAGGCAGCAATGCAAGTCTATAAGCCACCTCTCCCACTCGATCAAGAATCTCAAACAGACCAATGAATCTAGGGCTAAGCTTGCCCTTCTTCCAAAATCTTATCACGCCTTTCATAGGCAACACTCGAAGCAATACTCGCTCACCAACCATGAAAGCTACATCTCGAACCTTACGATCTGCATAGCTCTTTTGCCTTGACTGAACCGAACGAAGCCTATCCTGAATGATCTTGACCTTGTCTAAGGCCTCCTGAACCAAATCCGTACCTATCAACCGAGCTTCCCCCGGCTCAAACTATCCAACCTGAGACAGACACCGCCTACCATATAAGGCCTTATAAGGAGCCATCTGGATGCTCGACTGGTAGCTGTTGTTGTAGGCAAACTCCGCTAAAGGCAAGAACTAATCCCACGAACCTCCAAAGTCAATAACATAAGCACGGAGCATATCCTCCAAAATCTGAATAGTCCACTCGGACTGACCGTCCATCTGGGGATGAAATGCTGTGCTCAACTCAACCCTTGTGCCCAACTCTTACTGAACTGCTCTCCAGAAGCGCAAGGTAAACTGTGTACCCCGATCCGAAATGATAGATGCCGGCACACCATGAAGGCGAATAATCTCTCGGATATAAATCTCAGCTAATCTCTCGGATGAATAGGAGACTGCCACAAGAATGAAATGTGCTGACTTGGTCAGCCTATCCACAATTACCCAAACCACATCGAACTTTTTCCAAATCAACGGAAGTCCGGTAACGAAGTCCATAGGGATCCTCTCCCACTTCCACTCGGGAAGCTCAATCATCTGAAACAAACCACCGGGCCTCTGATGCTCGTACTTAACTTGCTGACAGTTCAAACAATGAGCCACATATTCTACAATATCCTTCTTCATTCTATACCACCAATAATGCTACCGCAAATCCTGATACATCTTCGCAGCGCCTGGATGGATAGAGTATCGGGAACTATGGGCCTCCTCTAAAATCAACTCTCGAAGTCCATGCACATTGGGCACACAAACTCGCCCATGAAATCTCAAAACTCTATCCACATCTAAAGTAACATGGTGACGCCTCTACGCTGCACCGTGTCTCTAACGATACGTAAATGGGGGTCATCAAACTGCCGATCACGGATACGCTCCAATAATGAAGAACGAGCGACCGTGCAAGCCAACACATGACTGGGCTCAGAAACATCCAGTCTCACGAACTGATTGGCCAAAGCCTAAACATCCAAAGCAAGCGACCTCTGACTAACTGGAATATAAGCAAGACAGCCTATACTGGCTGACTTCCTATTCAAAGCATCGGCCACCACATTGGCCTTCCCCGGGTGATATAAAATGGTGACATCATAGTCTTTCAACAACTCCAACCACATTGGCCTTCTCTGCCTCAAATTCAATTCCTTTTGCTTGAACAAGTACTGAAGACTCTTGTGGTCAGTGAACACCTCACATGCCATGCCATACAAATAGTGCCTCCAAATCTTCAAGGCGTGAACAATAGCTGCCAACTTTAAATCATGCACTGGATAGTTCTTCTCATGAATCTTCCATTTCCTCGAAGCATTGGCAATAACCTTACCACCCTGCATCAATACTGCACCAAGTCCGATATGGGAAGTATCACAATAGACTGTATAAGGCCCCGATCCTATGGGCAAAACCAACACCCGTGCCGTAGTCAGAGCTGTCTTGAGCTTCTGAAAGCTCACCTCACACTCGTCCGACCATCTGAACTGGACACCCTTCTGGTTAAACCTGGTCATCGGGGCTGCAATAGATGAAAACCCCTCCATAAACCGACGGTAGTAGCCTGCCAATCCCAAGAAACTCCGAATCTCTGTAGTTGATGCAGGTCTAGGCCAGTTCTTGACTGCCTCAATCTTCTTTGGGTCCACCTGAATACCTTCTACTGATATAACGTGACCCAGAAATACTACTGAACTCAGCCAGAACTCACACTTGGAGAACTTGGCATCTAACTGACTATCCCTCAGAGTCTGAAAGACCACTATAAGGTGCTACTCGTGCTCCTCCTGGTTGCGGGAGTATACCAATATATCATCAATAAAGACTATCACAAACATGTCTAAATATGGCCAAAACACTCGGTTTATCAACTCCATAAATGCTGCTGGGGTATTGGTCAACCCAAATGACATGACCAAGAATTCATAATGCCCATACCGAGTGCGGAAAGCTGTCTTAGGAACATCGGAAGCCCTAATCCTCAACTGATGGTATCCAGATCTCAAGTCAATCTTGGAAAATACACTGGCACCATGAAGCTGGTCGAACAAATCATCAATCCTCGGCAGTGGATACTTATTCTTAATCGTTACCTTGTTTAATTGCCGATAATCTATGCACATCCTCATCGATCCGTCCTTCTTTTTGACAAATAACACTGGCGCGCCCCAAGGTGAAACACTGGGTCTAATGAAACCCTTCTCTAGCAAATCTTGCAACTGGTCCTTTAACTCCTTCAGCTCCGACGGGGCCATATGATATGGCGGAATAGAAATGGGCTAAGTGCCCGAAGCAAAATCAATACAGAAATCAATGTCCCTGTCGGGTGGCATACTCGGCAGGTCTGAAGGAAAAACATCTGGAAACTCCCAGACAATAGGCACAGAATCTATAGGAGGGACCTCAGCACTGGAATCACGAACATTGGCCAAATAGGCCAAACACCCCTTCTCGACCATGTGTCAAGCCTTCACGTACGAAATGACATTCCAGGTAGGATAACCTGGAGTACCTCTCCACTCTAAACGACGCATATCTGGCAACGCTAAGGTAACAGTCTTGGCATGGCAGTCCAAAATAGCATGATAGGGTGATAACCAGTCCATACCCAAAATGATATCAAAGTCAACCATATCTAAGAGCAACAAGTCTACACGGGGCTCAATACCCCCAATCACTACAACACACGAATGATGGACTCGGTCGACGACGATAGAGTCACCCACCGGTATAGACACATATACAGGAATATCCAAAGCATTACTAGGCATGACCAAGCATGGTGCGAAATAAGATGAAACATATGAATACGTAGACCCTGGATCAAATAGTACCGAAGCATCTCGATAACAAACCAAAACCGTACTTGTGATGACTGCATCTGAAGCCTCCGCCTCGGGCCTAGCCTGAAGAGCATAACAACGGGGCTAGGCCCCGCCACCCTGAATTGTATCTCTAGGTCGATCTGCTGCTAGCTGACCTCTGCCCCTGGCGGTCTAAGCTCCACCTCTATGACCTCTACCTCCACCTCTGTGGCCTCTACCTCCCCCTCTAGCTGGGTGGGGAGTATCTGGTGCCTGAATCATAGGACGGGGACCCTGCTACTGAGAACTGCTCAAGGACAATACCTAGCAATGTGCCTCGTGTCGCCACAAGTGAAACAGACCCTCGGAGGACGGCCCTGGGAACTTTGAAGCGGCTGTGCACTGATAGGTGCTGATGGTGCACTATAGGACTGCTGGTCCGAATACTGCCCAAGAAAACCAGGATCACCTGGGACACCCTAAGAAACCTAGAGGGCTGACTGGAAAGGCCTAGAAGGCTGACCCCTATCATAAGAATCCCTGCCTCCAAATAAGGCGCCACTGAATCGACCTGAGTGACGGGGTCTCTTGTCTGCTCTATGACCACCCCCATGTGGAAATACCATCTCGATCCTCCGGGCCACATTGGACACCCCATGAAAAGTGATATCACTCCCCGCCTCCCTAGCCATCTGGAGACGAATCAGCTGAATCAAACCATCAATAAATCTCCTCACCCTCTCCCTCTCAGTGGGGAGTATGACAAGAGCATGGAAAGCTAGATCGATAAACCTGGTCTCATACTGAGTGACCGTCTTAGAGCCCTGCTGGAAGCGCTTAAACTACCTCCAATAAGCATCCCTCTGAGTAGCGGGGAGAAACTTCTCCAGGAACAACTCTGTAAATTGATCCCAAGTCAAAGACGGTGAATCTGCTGGTCTAGCTAAACAGAAATCCCTCCACCAAGTCTTGGTGGATCCAGATAGGCGAAATGCAGAAAAATCAACTCCATTGGACTCAACAATGCCCATGTTCCGAAGAACTTTGTGGCAGCTATATAAGAAATCCAGGGGGTCCTCAGAAGAAGCACCGCTGAATGTAGTAGTGAAGAGCTTGGTGAACCTGTCCAGCCTCCACAAAGCATCTGCGGACATATCCGCGCCATCGCCGGTCTGAGCAACTACCCCCGGCTGAACTGCCATAGCTGGCTGAACCACTGGAATCTGACCCTGGGGAGCTACCTGCTCCAGAGTACGTGCAGCAGGAGTCTGAGCTCCTCCACCAGCCTGAGAAGTGGCTGGTGCTACAGGAAGCAATCCTTCTCGGATGACACTTTTCATGAGGCCTACCAATCGGACTAGAGCGTCCTGAAGAACTGGGGTAGCAATAAACCCCTCTGGGACCTGAGCTGGGCCTACCGGAACTGCTGCGACTGGGATCGAAACCTCTTCGTCAAAGTTAACCTGAGGCTCTGCCTCTGGTGCTGCTGCTCGGGGCTGAGCTCTGCCCCTACCTCGGCCTCTAGCACGGCCTCTTCCTCTGCCCCTAGCGGGAGCTGCCTGGGGCTCAGACTGCTGATCGGAAGATGAGGAAGCGCGTGTTCGCGCCATCTACAAAAGAATAGAGTAGAGATCCAATTAGCATTGAGAAACAGAGCCGCAAGACAAGAAAGAACAGATGTGAAACTTTTCCTAACTCTGTAGCCTCTGGGGGATAAATACAGACGTCTCCGTACCGATCCCGCAGACTCTACCAAGTTTGTCCGTGAGTTGTGAGACCTATGTAACGTAGTGCTCTGATACCAACTTGTCACGACCCAGATTTCCCACCCTCGGGAGTCGTGATGGCACCTACTCGTAGAAGCTAGGCAAGCCAAACTTAGTTATCTTTCATTTACAACATAGCCCCCTTTTAACAATTTATGGAAACACTATAAAAACAATGAATTTAAACAATAGCGAAAGTTTTAATTATAGATACTGAATCAAAATACGGAATAGTCAATATAAGCCTCTACCCAAGACCGGTCACAATACTCACGAACTACTAAGAAATACTAAATACAAATGTCTGAAAGAACACATAAGTTGTTTGTCTCGAATACAACGAGGCAACAGACTAAAAAGAGAGAATAAGGGAGACACCAGGCCTGCAGACACCTGCAAGGCTACCTCGGGTCTCACTGGACTGAAGGCTTACTCCCGTACTAATACTGTTGCTGCTGCTCGAAACCTGGACCTGTGCAAATAGCACGGAGTGTAGCATCAGCACAACCGAACCCATGTCCTGGTAAGTGTCTAGCCTAACCCCGGGCGAAGTAATGAGGAGGCTAGACTGGACATCACATAAACCTGTGCAAATATATATACAAGTACAATGGAAAAATAGCAAGAACATAACAATTTAAATTGGGGAGGGGAGCATGCTTCAGGGGTAACAGATAGAAACAAAATATCAGGAATAATGGTACGTACATCTACAGCTTAACTTCTAGCAATAATGAAAAGACAAGGCAACTTTCATATTCAATTCATCTCGTTGCAAGCGTGCAACCTAATCCCATTTCTCAATATCTCGTGGTAGGCGTATCACCCACTCCCATTTCAATATATCATGTGTGGTAAGCGTACCACTCTCTCCCATTTTAATATATCATGTGTGGTAGGCGTACCACTCGCTCCCATTTTAATATATCATGTGTGGTAGGCGTACCACTCGCTCCCATTTTAATATATCATGTGTGGTAGGCGTACCACTCGCTCCCATTTCAATATATCATGTGTGGTAGATGTACCAATCGCTCCCATTTCAATATATCATGTGGTAGGCGTACCACCCGCTCCCGATACTTGCAACACAGTACACAATACAATCTCGGAAAGGGAACAATCACAACAAGTCAAACATCCCGACAAGGAAGAGTCAGCTATAACCAATCCTATTCAACTTCTTCTTGGCATAACTAATATCAATATTCTTGGCATAACTAATATCAATATTCAGTCGTAACTTTCATAGGATCAAACAAGAGTACACAATTAGCAAAAATTAAGACTCACAGTCATGCTCGACACCGATGCATGGATACTCGTCACCATGCCCACACGTCGTACCCAATACAAAACAAATAGCAATTATGACTCAACTCCTAATCCCTCAAGCTAGGGTTAAACCAAACGCTTACCTCGTTGCCTTGAATTCCACTCAAACCTCAACTATCGCTTTACCCCGCGATTCCACCTCCAATCCTCTCGAATCTAGTCACAAATTGCTCAATTACTTTAATAACACTAAATGAATCAATTTGAATGCATAAAAATAAATTTCTCAAGTTTTTTAAAAAAAATTCCAAAATCGCCCCCGGACCCACGTGGTCAAAATTCAAGGTTCGAACCAAAACCCGGTTACCCACTCCCCCACGAACTCAAATATGTAATTTGTTTTGAAATCAGACCTCAAATTGAGGTCCAAATCCCCAATTCTTATAAAACCTAGGTTCTACCCAAAACCCCCAATTTCACCCATGAAAATCATTGATTTTAAGTGGAAAACATGTTAAATGATATTAATGATTGAAAGAATTGAGTAAAAATCGACTTACAATTGATTTGGAATGAAACTTGTTCTTGAAAAATCGCCCAAGGAGTTGTATTTTGAAAGTGGGGTGAAAATCGACTTAAAATTCGACTAAGTATGGAATTGTCGGGTCTCCGATATCGCATTTGCGAAAATTGCGAACCCCTACCAAAATATGGGAATTGCGAACTCTGCTTCGCATTTGCGAAGCCAAGCCTTACAGGGGACCTTTGCATTTGCGAAGAAGGTCTCGCATTTGCGAACCCTGTACCTTCGCATTTGCGAAGAAAGATATCGCATTTGCGGTCATAGTCAGGCCTCGGCTGGTTTCATATTTGCGAACCAGCCTTCGCATTTGCGAACCAGGCTTCGCAAATGCGAAGCCTGCAGGTCTGTTCATACCAGATTTTTCCTAAGTTAAAAATGCACTCCGACGCCAATCCAAAACTCACCCGAGCCCCCGGGGCTCCAAACCAAATATGCACACAACCTCAAAAACATCCTACGGATTTATCTGCACGATCAAATCACCAAAATAATATCATATACATCGAATTAAACCTCAAAATTCATAATTTCTTCCAAATTTTCATAAAACATCAAATTTCTATTTTAGGTCCGAAACACATCAAACGACGTCCGTTTTCGACCAAATTTAACAGGAAGCGCTTAAACCATGTATAAGACTTGTACCGGGCGCCGGAACCAAAATATGGGCCCAATACCACTGTCGTTTAATCAAATTTTATTTTCAATTTCCTTAATAATTTTAGAAAAATAATTTTACTCAAAAATTCACTTCTCGGGCTTGGGACCTCGGAATTTGATTCCGAACATACGCCCGAGTCCCATATTTTTCTACGGACCCTCTGAGACCGTCAAATCATAGGCCCGGGTCCGTTTACCCAAAATATTGACCTAAGTCAAATTTATTCATATTAGGATCAAAATTTAGCATTTTTCACACAGAATTCATATTTAAGCTTTCCGGCTACGCGCCCCGACTGTACACGCAAATCGAGTTAACCCTAAATGAGGTAATCAAGGTCTCGGAAGCACAGAAAGAGTAAGAAAATAAGTGATGACCCCTTTAGGTCGTCACACTCTTACAAGACCTGCAATTAGCAGAGAGTACGTACTGCTGTTTTAGAGACTTTAAGGTATATCTGCCGGCATTCGCAGACCTCGGAGTCCCCCTCTATCCTTTTATGTTGTTCTTTCTTATTTTTCCTAGATACTGATGTATAGAGACCGTTAGAACAATTCCTTAGACCTTGTGACTTGTGACTACCTGATTTTTGGGAGTTGTCTATACCCGTACTATTAGTTTACTTGTATATGTCGAGCGGTAGTCAGGGGCGGATGCAGGTAGTCCTAAGTGGTGTCACGTGACACCGCTTCGTCGAAAAATTTAATTAAATTCGTTTATGGTAGAGGATATATAAAAATAAATAAGATAAAAATAACTAAAGTGACACCACTTATCAAATCCAAGTCTCAGTCCAGCGGTCCAGCGTTTAGCATTCAAACAGAAGGTCAGGCGTTCGATTCCTTATGTTTGCATGGGTTAACTTTTTGGAGAATCTTCTGCTATTGATTAAAAAAGAGACGTTTCGTTTTGCCCGGGTTCGAACTGCCGACCCCTGCTAAAAACTACAATTAACAAGCCAGTAGACCAGACACAATAGGTGTTCAGGTACTAATAAGAGTTATCTATATAACTATTCAGTAAACTCCTTTACAATTTGCTATTTTTGCATGTGTTGGCTTACTGCTACTCATACTTAGCTTTCCATCTCTCTTGTCACCTCCTCTAACTTTTATGAGTCACCGACTAATTGTGACACCGCTTACTTAAAATCCTGCGTACGCCACTGGCGGTAGTTTTCCAGCTTTATCTATATATGTACCTATTGTTGTTAAGGTTTAGCCGTTATTTCTGTTATTATTTTATTATTCCGCAATTGTTAGGCTTACCAAGTCTTAGAGAATAAATATCGTCACGACTCTTACGGAGGGAGATTTGGGTCGTGACACGAACGAGCAAACTGCACATTGGAGCTAATGAGCTTTTTTACTTCAATATTATTGAAACATGATGGATATCCTCAACTTGTGGTCCAAAAATTACAGAAGAATAAATGAGTAAAGTCTTCTTCTTCTGTAAAACGAATTAAAAAATGTAACGAATCTCGTTAGAATATCCTCTACTTGTGGTCTAATTTTATGCACAAGAAAGGGTCTGGAATAGAGACAATGATCTCACTAGTTTATATCCAGAAGAGAAGTAGCTAATAGTATTCGCATTGTTAACACCAAGAGCTAGGAATACTAGTCCTTTTTTTGTTGCTATTTTTTATTTTTCTATCCGTTTGACCGTTGACGGATTCGGCAAATGGCAAAGAGGGGCTTTCTTTGATGTATAACTGCCGCGTGCATCACATGTGAATTACTATATCCGTTCCGATTTACGTGAACCTATTTTATTTTTGGTCCGTTCTACAAATAATTATCCATTTCTAAATTTGATAACAATTTAGTATAAATTTACAATTCTACCCTTAATGAGAAGCTTTTATAACCACACAAATACTCTGAGCCCCTTTTTAACTTGTTTAGGATCATAAATTCCAAAAATTTTCATTTTTTCTTAAATTACGTGTCCAATCAAACAGGTTCACGTAAATTGAATGGAGGGAGCAATTTTTTTTTTTTTTTTTTGTATGTGAGGGGTTTTGGGTGGGGGTGGGGGGCTGTAGAGTTTGGCTAAGTTCGGGTGTAATTAGGTGATATCTACACCACTCGTTTCCTCAGGTGCAAATTCAGTTAGTCCACTTGAGAGGACATCCATTCATTTTAAGTACTCCATCTTAAATTCACATGATACTTTATCCCTTTCAATTTATTTAAACTTTTTTTTAATCCATACAAAAAAATGACTCCTTTTCATATCTAAAAATAATTTATATTATGCAATTATTTATAACCATATAAAATATATATGTCTTATTTTACACCAAGAGTTCAAAAGTATTCTCTTTTTTCTTAAATCTTTTGTCCAATCAAATAGGTTCAATTAAATTAAAATTGAGAGAGTATTATTTTTTAATTTATTTATCTAAAAAAAGGAGTGATAATATATATACAAAAGTAAATTAATTTTAAATTTTTTATTGTATTCTTAATGACATACTTTTATAACTACAAAAATAACATGACATGTTAAAAATTAGGGATTGTTACAAAAATAGCCGATCAAATTTAATATTTACTTTTCTTACTAGTATACATAAATTGTATATTGATTATGCATTGGTTATGTATATTTATACGTATATTATACATATATATATATATATATATATATATATATATATATATATATATATATACACAAAAAAATAACTCCTTTTCATATCTAAAAACAATTTATATTATGCAATTATTTATAACCATATAAAATATATATGCCTTATTTTACACCAAGAGTTCAAAAGTATTCTCTTTTTTCTTAAACCTTTTGTCCAGTCAAATAGGTTCAATTAAATTAAAATTGAGAGAGTATTATTTTTTAATTTATTTATCTAAAAAAAGGAATGATAATATATATATACAAAAGTAAATTAATTTTAAATTTTTTATTGTATTCTTACTGACATACTTTTATAACTACAAAAATAACATGACATATTTAAAATTAGGGATTGTTACACAAATAGCCGATCAAATTTAATATTTACTTTTCTTACTAGTATACATAAATTATATATTGATTATGCATTGATTTTATATATATATATATGGTGAGTGGATATTTGAGTTAATTTTTTCTAAGAATTACAACTTCTAAAAAAATTTCTTTCTTTCTTAAATTGTATAAAGGGGGAAAATGAAGGGCAAAGATCACTTTTAGCTGGCTCGAAATTATTTATATTATGTAGTCGCAAAGTGTATAAAACTTGAAGGAGAGCCTTGACGTAACTGGTAAAGTTGTTATCATGTGAGGACGCTACGTGTTCGAGCCGTGGAAACAGCCTTTACAGAAATGTAGGGTAAGATTGTGTACAATAAGCCCTTGTGGTTCGTCCCTTCTCTGAACACCGCGCAAAGCGAAAGCTTAATGCACCGGGCTGCCCTTTTTCTTTATATATATATATATATATATCGATTATTATTTTGAGAGCAATCATAGTGTGTTACTTTTCGAAAATGAAAAAAGAATATGCCTACCGGCTACTTGGCCTCACCCCTCCCTAGCTAGATTCTATGTATGGGCATAATCTTCATTGCACTTTATACTTCAATTTTGGTAGGACCTACTCATGATCATTGTGAGAGACATCCTACAATTTAGGAGTCTCTTAATTGACCATCAAACTCCCTCTCGCCACCCATCGCGGAGTCCAAAGAAAAACAATTTATTACATTTCAAAAATGCATGTTCTAATGTTTAAGCCTTTTTTCATGCAATAATTACACAATGAAAGGCTTGAGCTAGAGAAGAAAAAAGCCAAGTGTAGCCCCCTAAATGATAAAGAAGATAGACGCGCTGTTGATCCTTTTTGACGTTTCAAGAATAAGTGAGAAAGCCAATTTTTTCTAGAGCTTTTTGTTAGACCAATATATTGGGGAATAAAGGTATTTTGTGAGAAAAATGTTCACAACTAGACCCCAAAAGGAATGTAAACGCCTAAAGGTAACTTATAAAATAATATGTTAATTTGATAAGATAACTAGACCTCAAGATTGGAGTAAGATTTGAGTATATATTATTCTCATATATAAGATTATACTGAATTTGTTGTTCTTTTATTTGTGATTTAGATTACGACACAATGAGATTATGAATATATCCAGAGTCAATAAAATACTCTTACGTGTATTCTATTGTAAACCCCAGTATATATTGGATGATTAAAAAAGAATATGATTATTGACTTGTATGTGTGCTAATGTGAAAGTCAAAGTCTATCTCCACTTTAAAATTTCCTCCCAATCATATGGGAACCAAACTACCAAAAATAAGAAAAGGACAAAAAGAAGAAACATAATTCGAATTTTAAAAAATCTCTTCCAGTTTTTTTTTCATTATTTGATTGTTTTCACCTTTTTGGCTCAGGTATTTTCTTTATTTCGTTAAGGATCATACTACTCAATTTTATAGTTCATGAATAATGTATGATATATAACTCAAAAGTGGTGCCTTTTTTCAGTTTAAAAATAAAAGAATAAGTCGATATTTTAGCTGAAAACTTCAGTATTTAATCGTTCTAATGATTTTAACTAAGCACTTTAATTTGAAAACTACAATTCAATATATGCGTCAGATACGATATCGATGGGGTGGTGCTAGAAATGTCACTCTTACCTCGTTCATGAATCATTATCAAACTTAAGGGTGTCACCATATTCTTGTGATGATTTAGTTAACCTCAAAATCCTTTTTTAGGAAATCTCTTTTGTTAAAGCTAAGAAAAGAAAAGAAATAAAATCTCGTGAAGTAGAGATAACCACGGGCCAAGAATGGAACGTTGCATGCCGTGGTCCTTAGCAAATTAAAGGTGGTCCTAAATATATCTCTGTGCAACTTCCCAATAGTTTTCTCTATATCTACCATTTCCATGATCTTGTGGTCCTCCAGTAAAAATGCTTAACTAAATCAAATTGTTTTTGTAGAGAATCTAAGAATAATATTTTTGACCTTTAACTATATTAAGGGGTTCCAGGTTGAAGAATGCTGCGTAACCTCAATTTATTTCTTTTTTAAACTAATTACGCCGTATAAATTGAAATGGAGGGAGTTGTTTACTTGTAAAATGGTACTGTTAAATTTGTAGTATGGTTTATAGACACGTGAATTAATTTGACCCAGAAATATGAAATAAATAAGAACAGAAATAAGATAATAAAATAAAATTTAAAAAAAATACGAGTCTGGCTATGTATTTAGCTTCTCCGATAGCATAAACAAAAACAATATTAAGAGCAAAGTAGAAGAATCGTGTTATAGAGTGAAAGCTGATTTTAGTTTTTGTATACAGAATGTTTCGTGTTGTACATTGGATACTAATTCTATTATTTACAGCTCTATTTAGGGAGACAAAAATACTCAAATCAAATTCCTCTTGAATGAGAATGAAACTGTTATCGATGGTTGCATAACGGTTGACTATGTGAAAACTTGGCAAAAATCAGAGAAAAATGGTGAACTCAATATGAGCTCCAATGGCGGTTTAGCTCGCACAAGAGAGGAAAAAGAGAGAGAAGCAGATGAATATAGATAGAAAAAATCTGATTTATTATTCCTTTCAACTTAAAAGAAAAAAACAAAGTATATGTCCTATTTATAGTTCTGTACAATACATGTATGAATACAAGTAAGAATGAATGAGAATGAGTACAAAAATAAATAATCTCTACACCCTCTCCCCCCCCCCCCCCCCCCC
>MU770538.1:12096-31529 GCA_026770625.1 Nicotiana glauca | reverse complement strand
AAGTTGGAGGGAAGGATCTCACATCCAACTTGCTGAGAAGTGCGGCATGCTTGATCCCTGTTAAGGACTTAGTCAAAATGTCAGCTAACTAGTCATTGGTAGAGACAAGATGAAGAGAAATTAGCCCTTCCTGCGGTTGATCTCTCACAAAGTGACAATCCACTTCGATATGCTTCGTTCGTTCATAGAACACAGGATCTCTTGCGATGTGTAAGGCAGCTTGGCTATCACAAAATATGGGAATGGGTAAAGCCAATGGAACAGTAAGTTCAGTCAGAAGTCTTGCCAACCATACAAGTTCACCAACCACTATTCTAGCTGACCTATATTCAGCTTTTGCAGAAGATAATGAAATAGTAGACTGCTTTTTGGATTTCCAACTGATAGTCTGGTACCAAGTAGCACAAGGTACCCACTAACTGATTTTCTGGACTGGGAACAACTAGCCCAGTCTGAATCGCAGAATGCATTTACTCTATAGTCTGCATTGTTGTTAAGGAAGATTCCCAAAGATGGATCACCTTTTAAGTATCTTAGGATATGGTATGCTGCCTTTTAATGGGATTCCCTGGGATTTTGCATAAACTGGCTGAGATGTTGCACACTATAGGCAATGTCCAATCTAGTATTAGTGAGAAAGTTGAGTTTTCCAATCAATTTCCTATAATAAGAAGGGTCAGCAAGTGGAGCTCCCTCATTAATTTCATAGAGGGGTCCATAGGGGAAGTCATGGAAGGACAGTCTATACATCCAAACTCTCTTAAAAGATCAATGGTGAATTTCCTTTGGGACATCAAGACTCCTTTCTCTGTATATTGAATTTCCAGTCCTAGGAAGTAATGAAGTCTCCCTAGGTCCTTTATTTTAAAAGTGTTGTGTAGAAAAACCTTCAGGGACTCAATCTCTTGCAGATGAGTCCCAGTAACTAGGACATCATCTACAAATACAACTACAAACACTACTGAACCTTCACTCTTCTTATAGAACAAAAAATAATTAAGCATTGAGTGAGTGTACCCCCTTGAATACAAGGCTTCAGTTAATTTCTCATACCATTGTCTACTTACTTGTTTGAGTCTATATAGGGACTTGTTCAATTTATACACTAAGCCTGGTGAGTCCACAACTAGGCCTGGTGGTATGTGGATACACCTCTTCATGGAGATCCCCATGGAGAAAGGCATTATTTACATCTAGCTGTAAGACCTACCACCCCTTCTTGACTGTTGTTGCTATTAAAGCCCTAACAGTTGTCATTTTTACTACAGGAGAGAATATTTCAGTGTAATCTATCCCAGCTTATTGTGTATACCCCTTAACTACTAATCTAGCTTTGAACCTCTGTACACTACCATCTACCTTATGTTTGATCTTATATATCCATTTACACTCTATTGCCTTCTTTCCAATTGGAAGAGGAACTAGGTCCTAGGTTTTATTTGCATACAATGCTTGGAATTCTTGAGTCATTGCTGCTTGTCAGACAGGCTTTACAGCAGCTTCCTCAAATGAGCTTGGTTCACATTCATGTGGACCAGTTCCTATCAGATGCTGACAGTTGGAGAGTGCTCCATTAGGTGAGGTATCAAGAGGTTTAGGGGCAGATGTATTGAAAGAAAAAGACTCTGTACATTGGCTATCATTTGGAGAGATTTGTTGATTTTGATAATTTTGTTGAACTCTGGGAAGGATACACTCATAATCTTTAAGATAAGCAGGTACTTTCAAAGTTCTAGAGGGTCTGTTTTGATTTGAGATTGAGGTTCCTTGATCCTGGATTGTAGTAGTTGGACTATGAGGTATATCAGGATGGACTTTTTCTGGACTGTCAATAGGAGAAGAGGTTCTTGATGTCTGGCTTCTTAAGGGTGAGTGAGAACATCTGGAGTCATCATTATGAGGGATGAATGAGGATGAGCAGGGCTCAGGCCTGGGCAGGTTCCTAGGTGACACTTCATGGTGAGCATTGTCACTTGCTGAGAGTGGAACATTACTTATATCACTGGGAGGAAGCAAATCATCTGATAAGTATGATTTCATTTGAGGAAATGAGGGAAAAACTTTATTAGACTCAGTGAACATGACAAATGGAAACACATTTTCATGGAATACTACATCTCTTGAAATGCTTATCTTCTTAGTGGCCAGATTTAGTACCTTATAGCCTTTTGTCCCAAAGGGATATCCCACAAAAACATGGGGAGTAGTTCTTGGCTCAAACTTATCCTTGTGTGTTTTGAGAGTAGTAGGGAAGCATAAATAACCAAAGCTTCTGATGTGAGAGTAGCTTGGCTTTTTCTGGTATAGGAGTTCAAAGGGACATTTAGTTTTGAGTGATGAAGAAGGCAGTCTGTTTATTAGGTAGTTAGAAGTCAGAATACATTCACCCCAATATTGCATGGGTAATTTTGACTGATAGAGTAGGGCCCTGGCTGTTTCCATCAAATATTTGTGTTTTCATTCCACCACACCATTTTGTTGTGGTGTATATGGGCATGTTCTTTGGTGTATAATGCCCTTTGATTGTAAGAATGAAGTGACTTCTTGGCTGGTAGCTCAAGACCATTGTCTGTTCTTATAGTTTTAACATTGGTATTGAATTGTTGCTCTACCATAGCAAAGAAAGCCTTAATGGTGTGTAGAGCATTGCTCTTGCAACTCAACAAATGGGTCCATGTGGACCTGCTGTAATCATCTACAAGGGTAATGAATTGTTTGTATTTATTATGTGTTGCAATATGGTATGGGCCCCACAAGTCAATATGTAGCAGTTCAAAGGGTTTGGTAGTCAAGGTTGTTCTTTCTGGGAAAGATAATCTGGTTTGTCTTGCCATTGGGCATATAGGACAAAGAAAAGGTTGTTTGGGGTACAAAGGTAGCAGGTATAGAGGAAATCCTTTTCATTTTGACAAAAGGTACATGCCCTAATCTGTTATGCCACAAAAGATCAAGAAAAAGGTTTTGTAGTAGAGCAATTACCAGACAAAGAAGACTCATTTTTATTGTTTGAAGTATTTACAGAATGACCTAAATGTGGAAGTGAGCCACTTCTATTATTACTATAAGATGGGGTAACCATGGTGGAAGTAACAGGAGCAGTAGAAACCAATTTGCTTGTACTAACTAGTTGAGAAGAAGAAGAAGAAGGTGAGCTAGATTTATTAACTGCAGAATCTATCTTGTCCTTATTATTAGTAAAACATGGAATAGAAGTACTAGAAGAATTAGAGAGGGTTGAACCACTGTTGCATTTGCTTGAACAATGTAGATACAGACCAGTCTTGGCTTTACCAATCTCCAGTGGCTTCTTCAGTGAATGGCCCTGTAGAAGAATACAAATGTACTTGGTGAACACTACAATACAATCAAGTTGAAATGTCAAAGAGTGGACTGATATTAGGTTGAATTTAAAACTGGGAACAAAGAGGACCTTCTTGACACTGAATTTTGGACTTAGGATTATATCACCAATCAATTTCACCTTAACCTTGTATCCATTTGGTAGGGTGACTAGATATGGGTAAACTAAGGTTTTAACATTAGTTAGGATTGATTTTTTATGTGTCATGTGATTTGTGGCTCCAGAGTCAAGGATCCAGGTATTAGCATCTGATCTAGGACTATCACACAAATGATTACTAGACTCAAATGAGTAAAGCATGTTGAAATACCTGCAAAGTTCACAGCTCCTCCATTGATGCAATTGCTTGTGGAATTATCTGCTCCTCCTTGAAAGCTTTCCATAATGGTGAGCAGTTGGACATATTGATCTTTGGTCAGACTGTGCATGTGTCGACTCTATTCCTATTCCTGCGGCCCATTCCTATCATCATTCACCATACCTACTTCATTTGATGGTCCAAAAACATTTCCAGCAACTCTTTTTCCCTTATTGAACCTGGAACTTTGTGGGAATCCATGAAGTTTGTAGCATTTGTCCTTGGTGTGCCCTGGCCTCTTGCAGTAGTCACAGAATGGTCTAGGTCTGCTATTGAGCTGGTTTCCCTTATATCCACTATAGTTGTTATTTTTTCCCTATTGATTGTAGTTGGTTCTGAAATTATTGTTTCCTGATCCACTCATGTTTAAGGCAGTAGAGTCCATTGAAAAATTATTACTCGGTTTAATTTCCCTTTGTTTCTCCTCTTGAATGAGAATAGAAAAAGCTTGAGCTATTGTTCGGAGAGGGTTCATCATCAAAATACTCCCTCTCACGACAATATACACTTCATTGAGCCCCATCAGGAATTGAATTAATCTTCTATCCCGCTCAGCCTTAAGTATGTTTTCTCTTGCTCCACATGTGCATTTGCAAGCACATTTGGCATAAATATACGGGCTGTTGAGTTCTTCCCAAAGTTTTTTCATTTTTGTATAGTATCCAGTGATGTCCAGGCTTCCTTGGCTCAGATCATTTATCTCCTTTTGCAGCTGATACAGTTTGGCGCCATCAGTCTGATCGTATCCGTCTTCTAGTTCTTGCCAAAGCTTTTTGGCATCATTGACGTATTGCAAACTGTCAGCCAGATCCTTGGATATCGAGTTTAGGATCCATGAGGTTACCATGTCATCGCATCGCTCCTATTGGTCAAGGTCACCCGAATCAGAGGCTGGCTTCTTACATTTTCCGGTGATGAACCCCAATTTGTTTTTCACGGAGAGTGCTCTGAGGATTCCTCTTCTCCATGATCTATAGCCTGTTCTGTCAAAGGCTATCGGAACTAGCATAGATCCAGCGCTTTCCAATGGATGCATGTTCAATGGACTTGTTGAATCTAGGGTTTTGTTCGTGACTGGGACTTCGTCTCCTCCGGCCATGATTCGAATTGACTATGATGAAATGGTTGTTGATGAAGTCGAATAGCTAGGAACAGTCGATTAATTGATCGATTTCCACACAGGAACTCTAATTCCCAAAAAACGAGTAACAGTGATCAATTTCTGACGTTATGGGCAGAAGAACGAAAAATCGAAAGGGAATGGAGCTTCATGTCGTTGTCTCGCTCTGATACCATGTGAAAACTTGGAGAAAATTAGAGAAAAATGGTGAGCTCAATATGAGCTCCAATGGCGGTTTAGCTCGCACAAGAGAGGAAAGAGAGAGAGAAGCAGATGAAGCTTCTAGATAGAAAAAAATTGATTTATTATTCCTTTCAACCTAAAAGAAAAATACAAAGTATATGTCCTATTTATAGTTCTGTACAATACATGTATGAATATAAGTAAGAATGAACGAGAATGAGTACAAAAATAAATAATCTCAACAGACTATTAATGCGGATATTCTTTGTAATGACTGCTTATTGAATGCTATCCGACATTATCCCTTCAAATCTTTGCTATCGGTTCCCCTGTCTTCAGAATTCACCCAAGCAACAGTCACACGCTTGTGTTCGGTATCAACTACGACTTGCTGACACATCTTTCTTGTCTTCGCTTCCACGTGTCACTTCTCATTTGTCTAACTGTCACTAACTAATTTTACCAGGAGCATATATTATTCCACCCCGATCCAAGTAAACTGATGCTACAGTGGAAGATCGAATATAAAATTAAAAAAAAACTATCTTTTGCCTTATTTGAAAGGTCCCCATTCAGATAATCAGAGACTTTTATGAAGGACAAGTTGTACGTATCAGAAAGACAGTAATACAGAGCTCACGAGCGTCCATATGTAATGTCATTCTTCTGCCTTAGTACATTATTTCTTTCAACTTCCAATCTGTACTATCATTTCTTTTCATTGAAAAGAAATCAATGGCACCTTCGCTCCTGTATATATTATTGAAAGAAATTAAAGATAAGTACACTCAAATATCTATACTACTAATATTATAATTTACTTACATTTGATTGAAGATAAAATTACACTAGTAGTCAAACGTAACGTATACATCATTGAATACGATATAAAGGTACATTTGTGCACCCTCAAATCTTCTTCTTCCCTGCCTTTTTACCTGTACATTTTATGCATCTTCTTCCACAATAGAAAAGATTCGAATAAAAAATAATAATTCAGCTGAAGCATACCCCAGACTGAAGTGAGGACCAAAGATCATCATATTCACCCAATTGCCTTCTTTCATCTATTATTATAGAAGAGGGCATGTATCTATAAATATGGTCAGATTTAAGGTGTCAGTTCATGTGAAGACGCACTTTCATGGTCCACTCCTTTTTTTTTTTACACTTTTTTTTGAGTGATTTGGCGTTTGTACTTTCTAACTGTCAACAGTGATCAATATTTAAAAGACAATAATAAAAATAATATACCAAGTAAAATCTCACAAATATAGTCCGAAAAAGTTAGTATATACGTAAATTAACCTTACCTTATAAAAAGTCTAAAAGGGGACGTTTAGTTTAAACCGTATTACCAGCTGACCATTAGAACCTCATTAAACACGTGACAAAATTTGCCTTTTGTTACAATAAGTTCTCATTTGTTGCAATAGAATATTGAACACATTTATATTTGAGACAGATAAAAGATTTTACCTCAATTACGTGATCATTAGGAAGCAGTTACTATAGTAATATAAATTCGAAACCAACAAAAACTTCTACTGAAAAACAATGTATATTAAGTACTATAAAATATGAATGACGTAGAAGAAAAATCATTCTACAGGAAGAGAATAAATCTGCTCTTTATCTTGACAGAAATCACTAAAGAAAGTGAGTGTTTATTTTTGTTTCGGCTTTCTCCTCTTCTTTAATTTACCGAACTTTTAAGAGAAGACAAAGAATGAAAATTCTTGGGCTAAGTAGGTGATGACTCAGGAAAGTCGACTTGTCAGTCATACCTTGGTTTGTGGTTGGCTCAACTAATGAACATTAACTATTAAGTGCAAAATGATTGGAAATGGGACCAATTTATTTAGTTTTAATGTTTTACCACCACCAATAAAACCACTGTATCCATCCATCTTATATGGCATTCATCAAATTAAAATAAAGTTAGATGAAAATTACTGACAGGGGGACTCTAGAAAATTGGAGTTTTAAAAAGAAAAGAAGGGAGAACTATTATGAAAATTTTGGAGTTCCAGTATAATATACTCGTTCAGCTTAATATGTTGGAAGTTCATACACAGGTATTTTAATCTTCAGTATATCATGCTGGAACTTTCTATGTTACAATAAAATAATGGTTATTTTACAATAACTTTACAATTATTGGCTATTTTTTAATTACCGATCCAAAAACTGGCTAGCACATATATTTTGGTTGGATTGAAGGTGGATGGGCAACAGAGCCCATGCGTTTGAAATCCAATAAACTGAAGCACGTGCCAGATGCTCCACTACGTCGTTCTTCTTTCATAATTTGAGGGTCCATAGACTGTGACATCAATTAGGAGTACTTTAATTTCAATAAAAATTGTGATGACACTAATAAGTTTAGGCTCCAAATGTAAATAAATTAACTACGTGTTGCTAGTATTATCTTTCCTAATTATATAAAATATTAAATATATTAATATTGTATGTATATAATATTTGTATATATATATATATATATATATATATATATATATATATATATATATATATATCATAAGAAATACTTACGTAATAAACCCCTTGAGGCCTTTAATTACATTCATGAGATAGTGCTTCCTATAAAATATAATTTAACTAGTACACTATCCGCGCTTCGCGCGGTAAGTTACAGCTTGTTTGGGTGGTTGTTACGTATCGTTTCATAATGTATCGTATCGTATTGTATTGTACTGTATCGTTTGACGAATACAATGTTTGGATGGATTGTATCGTTTTGGCGTCGTTTCATAGTATCACGCACCTGTAATATAATGAATAAACTTGCAATATTATAAAGAAAAATTATAACACGGTATATAAAAAGATAGGATAAATGATAAAATAAAATTATTTAATAATAATGAAGGGTGAGATTGAGAGAAAAACATAAGGAAACGATGCAACCACACCAAATCGGTCGTTACATAAAGTGGCACATTTCATCGTTACGTAATGACGGATTTAACGATACGATACAATAAAATTTCAGTAACAATCAAAACAAATATTGTATTTAAAGTAATAATACGATACGATACAATACAATAGGTAACAACCATCCAAACAAGCTGTTAGTGAATTTAGGAAAGAAAATTATAATAACACAAATTTAGATAGAAGAGATAAAATATTCTTTTCTTGGAGACAAAACTTTTTTCCTCTACTAACAGAAAGTATAAAAAAAAAAAGAAGAAAACATAGAACTATCCAGTAAGTTGATACCATAGAAATCGATCAAAAGGAAAAGAAAATTATTTTTTCTTTTGGATTGAATGTCGCTCCTATCAAGGAATATATGTCAGATCCTATTTTCATATTATTTGCTTTCACTGAGCCATATTATATATTTAATATTTAGCCAAGGTTTTAGGTAAGATGAGCTGTGGCCTTCTTGATGCACTATGATATATGGTATAATCTCAAATATCTCGCTTCAAAGGTTACTAAGGTTATTTTAATCCTACTATCAAAAGAGAAAAGGAAACCATTTTGTTTAAATCAAGTGAAACAACAACAACAATAACAATAGAAAAGAAAAACAACACTTATTTCTATGATATTTATTTAAATTAGAAAATCACCGGAGAATTGCTTATCATGAATACCACAATTAGAGGACTGACATAAATTAATAAAATAATTCTAGTTCAATCACTTTAGACGTCAAATTTTACGATAAGTTAGGAAATGTAATAGAGATTTCCTTTTAAATCTTGGATCAATGCTCTCCTATTCATACGGATGAGTAGACATGAAGCAAACCAAACAAATAGAAAACAATATATGTCAATAAAAATTAAAAATTGTGACATGAACTAATGTTATTGGTATTACTACCAGAATGATAAGTTCTATAAAGATTTTTTTGTAATGAAGTATGAGAATTGGTCTTTGAGAAGCACATCTAACATTCGTTTAAGCTGACCTCTTCCTGAATACTCAAATTGAAGTGCATAATTAACATACCATATGTTGTGCCGGGTAAGAGAAAAAACATCACATTCTTTCCCTGTATAGCTATAGTTAGGGGTGTACAAACCGAATTGAAAAATTATATCAAATCGAAGAGTCAAATCAAACCGATTAAAACTCCGATTAGGTTTAATTTGAGTTGGTTTGGTATTGAGTAAAAAATCATAGCCAAACAGACATAGAAATATATAATTTTTTTAATATACTTTTAAGACTTTTCATAGAATTTTCTTTAAAAAATATTTAGAAATATTTGTGATTCTCTTATGCGATGTAATATTTAGATAAATATGAAGTGATCTACTTTTATTAACTTTAATATCACTTTCTTATCAAGTGTTAGTAAAATGCATCAATCTCTTTGTTCTTCCATATTCATATGTCAAGATCTATTAAATTCTTATATCTTTTTCGAATTTAAAGTGGTATTTCGACAATTTAAAATTAAATAGAACATATCATTATATAGGTATCATATAAATTTTTTTATTTAATTATTAAATTCAGTTAACTTAGAAAGTGTACATAACGAAAATTTATTGTCAGGCGATTAAAAAAATAACTATCATATGTTATTAAGAAAATTCTCCCATAAAAATATGTTAATAGATCATATGTTTATCAATTTTTTAAATTTTTACTAACTATATATCTACTTTTCAAAAATTAGACAAAGTAAGAGTGAAATAATATCCATGTAAAAAATAATCCCACAAAACCGAACCAATCCAAACCAATACAATTGGTTTAATTTTGTTTTGATAAAAATCGAATTAACCTGGTCCATGTACACCCCTAATTATATTCACAAAACATTTTATGCCTACATTTTATGTCATTGTTCTGGCATCTATTGAATTCCCCTTATGTACACAGTGGAACCTTTAGCATATTTGGAGAATGGAAATTTTGTATTACAGACTTTACAGTGAATATTTCCAATGAAAAACAGATTTCGCACCAAACCCTCTACAATTTATATTGATGCAAAGAGAAAAAAAAGAAAGTAAAAGGCAGAAAGAGGGATGAAGCGTGCGTGCCATGAGAAAGAGAGCGTACTTAGCTATGCCACGGTATGTAGTGAGTCTTCGATTTTAATTAATCTGGCAGACATAAATGAGAAGGTGGCTCGAAGACTTTATAGGCAATGAACAGACACCTTCGTTCATTTTGTCAAAAGAAAGATTAAAAAATGAACAGTCACTTTTCTTCATTAGTAGAGAAAATGAAACGGTGGATAAAGGCGTTATAGACAATAAACAGTTACTTTTTTATTTTCTGGAATTAGTTAAGCTTGAAAATTAGAGAAAATAGCAAAAAAATGTGATAAAAGATAAATGGTTTTCCTAATCATATAGATTGCCATGTCACCTGCCTTAAGCCCCTGTATTATATAGATATATAGATTCTAAAAGAAATACAACCACCAAAACACTCGCAATATGACTCCCTAGGTCTTCCAAGTTATTATAATATCCAGAATGTTATAGCAGACATGAATCGACAAGAGAAAAAGGAATTAAAAGAGAGAACTTTAACGATATTGAGTAGTACTTATGTTTAAGAGGACAGACCATAAGAAGGAAAAGGACACCCTCCATTGTCACATATATTCAATGTTGCGTTCAAATATTCATGATTCAATGTTGCGCAATAATGAGATACTTATACATTTGGGAACTAAAGAAGCTGATGTGTGTAGAGGCGGATCTAGGATTATAAAATATGGTTGCACTATTAAAAAAAGGAAAAAAATACGTATTTAGTGGGAATAGATCCCTTTTCCCTTTGGATAAACAACTCTACATTCGACGAAGCATCATTCAATCCTAATCCTTTAGGAGTACAAAGCCAATAAATAATATTAGATCATTCAAAAAAATACGTACATATAATACTTAGCTTAGGCAGAAGACCATATGTTATATTTGGGCCTAAATCCGGCCCTGGTCATGTGTGTCTTGCCCAGCAGAACAGGTAGGATTTGCATTTAGCAAACAACACCATGCTTAAGCAAACAACATGTGTGATGTCAAGAAAGTGCTTCTTGATTTTCATGTCTCCACACGAATTTCAGCTACATATAAACATGCAAACAACATGTGTGTTCTCTTGAATGATTAACCAAAGAGTAAGTTGTGTGGCTTTTCTGGCCCCAAAAGGCCGAATAATTCATTGATTGCTAAGGGCCCCAAGCGAGAGAGACAAATACATACTTCATACCTGGGCAAGCTTAATTTGTTGAAAAATTGTCCAGCAAATAATTAATGTCCGAAATAAACCCTAAAATTAAAAGTTACATCAAATATACTTTCGAACCATCACTCATTTAGGAGCGACATGTATACATATATTAACACAGATGTGTAATCCAACCTTACCCAGAATTTTCTAACCAGTTGTATTGACTGAATTAATCTCAATAAAAAAAATCGTTTTAAATGTATGGCTAAATATTTTAAAAAATTGAAACGGATGGTGTTTCTTTTTGTCAAAAATAGAAAAGGAACGTAGGAAAATTTTCTTTGTATTGATGATGAAATTATTTTGTACAGTGTTTTGTATAAATACAGTAAAAAAAGAATCTTTCAAATAACTGCCTAGCACCGTCGTACATGTGTCATATTCTAATTTGTATATGCTATAATAAACTAATGGATAATGATATATATGAAAAATATTTACAGGTATTATTTTGGCATGTTCTGTTTTTAGAAGAATTTGTGTAGCCAGCTGAACTCTTGTATAAATTAAAGGAATTTTTACATTCCTATCCCATTTATAAAACCTTTTTACCCTACATATTTAAGGTTTAAGTAAATTATATTTAGTATACTAAATTACCATTTATATACCATAATTTAAAAAAGGATATAATTAATAGGCATTTATATGAGGCATAATTTTAGCACTTCCCGGTTTCTCTTTCCTTTCAGTTCTACCCCACCCCCTCCGCACGTTTTACCCCTAACTCCCTACTCCCCCCCACGTTTTACCTTCACTCCCCCACGTTCTGCATATGTGAACTTCTTTACAGAACAAAATTTACCCACCTTCTTCATTTTCCTCCATTTGAATTCTTATTCTTCAAAATTCTTTCCCATTTTTAATCATGTTTAAGTTAAACTATGAAGAACATCAAATCTCCCAAAAAATTACCTAAAAAAACGACAGTGGTGATATTTCCTCCTTCGATTTGGGTGTTTTAACACCAAAATCACCACAAAAATCCCTAAACTCTACACATGCAATGGAACCTACTAATCAAAGTTCATCTCCCAGACAAATCCATGCCGAGAATAGAACAAAGCATTTGCACGATGTCGATGCTGGAGGCAGTGGTACACCAGGCGGCAAACAACTCAAAAGAAAGGGTAAAGAGCTTTGTGTAAATGGTGATTTTGTGGACGATGTCCCTAAAATTCCTAAAGTGAAAAAAATCCAAGTTGTCTTCTTCTTTCTCAAAGCAAAAATCGACGAAACAGTCCAAAAATCACCCCAAATTGGTTCCAAAAAAAAATTTTGGCGGAAGGTAAACATTATTATTTTCCTTTCTAGTTTTGTAGTTTTGTTTTGTATGTCAAAATCTCTGTTTTAATTATTTTGGTAAATTGTAGATTAGTTGTCTTAATTTTGTAGGCTATTTTGTAGATGTGATGTTTTACAATTTATAATTGTAGGTATTTTGTAGTTGTCTCGTATTTATATTGTCGTTACATTTTAAATGTTGAAACAGAAATGTATTTACTTTCTTCTTCCTGTATTTTTTTTTATACTTTTTATATCTTTAGATGTTTGGTAAATTGTAGATTAGTTGTCTTAATTTTATAGGTTATTTGTAGATGTGATATTTTACAGTCTATAATTATAGGTATTTTGTAGTTATCTTGTATTTATATTGTCGTTACATTTTAAATTTTGAAACAGAGATGTATTTACTTTCTTCCTGCATTTTTGTCTTCCTCATTTGTTTTTACCTATTTGTGTAGTGATGGTGTAGTTATATGTAGATAATATGTAGATTAATGCTTTATTTTTATGCATCTTACTGATGTGAAATAATTTATTATTTTTTGCAGAATGGACATTATTTTGCCCCACAAAATGTGGATTATGGTGTGTTTAGATTCCACACTTTGTGTGATCCTAGCATTCCTAACCAGATAAAAGAGTTGTTGTCTCCAAATGCTTTAAAGCTTTTTAAAAATACTTGTTTTGGTTACTTCCTGTCTCTCCCCTCCATTTGCATGCAAAACCAAGCTATTCATCTCCTCATGAAGTATGAACTGTCTAAGTCTAATGAATCATCTTCTTTCAGTCAACTTGAAGGGGAAAAATTGAATTTTTCATTGAGAGAGTTTTGTTTAATTACTGGATTAAATTGTGTGAATCAGTTTTCAGATTTTGGATACACTTCTACTTATGTTAGCAAGTTAATGAATAGCTATTTTCCTAACAAAAAAATAGTAGAGAAGTGGTATTTGAAAAACATAGTCACAAATAGATCTTGGGTAAATGATGAGGATGCAGTCAAGTTGTGCATTCTTTATCTTTTGGAATTTTTTGTTTGCCCTTCTGAAAAAGACCATGTGTCTTTTATAGACAACTTTAGGTTCTATTTGGTAGAGTCTGGTTAGTTTGAGTCATACCCATGGTGTATTAAATATTTCAATCAGGTTATGAAATCCGTTAGGCATCGTCTAAATCCCCATGTACATTCTTATCTAATACGAGGATGCTCATTAGCCTTGCAAGTGTAGCTTTATGAGTGTTGCTCGACCATCAGCACAGAGCTTGCTACGAGGTTTTCTTACTCAATACCTCGCATATTAAGATGGTCAGCTACTAAGGGGCAGATTTGGTTAACTGCCTTTGAGGAGAAGATGATCAAGCCTGAGTGGATTAAGGTATTCTTTTCAGTTTTGGTTACTGTCTACAAATACCTTCATAACATCTACAATCTGTCTACATTTTCTTCCTTAGTGGAACTAACTGATTTTTTTTCATCACTCAATTCACAAGCATGACTGAATCTGGAGAAGAGATTGGAGCGCTTACTCTGCCAAACAAGATTGAATATGAAGATGAACAAGGTGCACAATCATCAGAGGTTCCAAATGTTGATTCTCCAACATAGGAACCCAAACATACAGATTATCAAGAGGACAAGGAATCTGTGGCTAAGAAGCTCAGGAAGCTAGAAAAGGGAATTCAGCAGGTAATATTATTAACTACAATATATTTACATATTAGCTACAATTTATCTACATTTCATAACAGCTTATGTAGTATATATTGTAGTTAAATTGTAGTATAATTCCATATTTCTATATTTTTAACTTTTAGGTTGATGGAAAGTTAGAGGCTTTTAGGAAGGCTGTATTTGAGGAACTCCAAAACCTAAGAGTGTTTATACATGATTCTGTGAAGAGTATTTTGAAATTGGTAAATAGTAGATATGATGTGGATGAGGCAAAGGTAAGAGTTGACATATATTTATATACATCAAACAAATTATTACATATGAAATAATATACTCAACATAACATTAAATCTTTAGTTTGCTGGTAGTTCAACCAAAAATAATGACCAACAACGAGGATAAATAGTAGATATGATGTGGATGAGGCAAAGGTAAGAGTTGACATATATTTATATACATCAAACAAATTATTACATATGAAACAATATACTCAACATAACATTAAATCTTTAGTTTGCTGGTAGTTCAACCAAAAACAATGACCAACAACGAGGATTGAACAACCTGCAATTTCATTGCAATATTGGTGATCAAGTGAATGCAAGAATAAGCAACACAAGTATCTACAAAATACCTACAAATATATATACTTATTATAAAACTTTATAGAACATAGTTTTATTATTCACATTTTATGTACAACTTCTTATCTATATCTACAACTTTCAAGGAAGCATTATCTAGCATTATTTACCTTTTTTAATTATAAATTGAAGCTGCAGTTTGTCCAGAATATGTTCCAGGACATGTTGACTTATATCCAGAATTTCAAGAAGCAGCTGATGTTGAACAAGCAGGTATAGTATCATACTGTCATCCATAATAAATAATTATTATTTATACAATTTTATATTTCTGTTAAGTAATTTTTGTTTTATGTAACAAATATTGAAGATGTCAATGTACACTCCCCAATTCACGGAGTGACTGTAGCAGCTCAGATAGAACAAGTCAATGAGAAACAGCTAAATGAAGGTGAAGATGCACAACATGTGGATGAAGTTGTTTCTGAAGGATCAGGCATTGATACGAAGGGTGTGACATTAGATGACTTTGAGTTGCCAGACAACTTAACACAATTGGTTAAGTTTGGAGAGCCCATACCAGATGAAGCAACCCCTATTCATCCGAGGAGAAGTAGGCAACCGGAGAAACATGCACGATCACCTTTCATACCTCTATATAGTTCTGGAGGCAGTAGCTATATTGGACCTAAAATTTTTCTACCTCAAGTACCCCTTCATAACTCTTATAGGTAAAAATGTAGATTCTGATATGTTAGATAAGTTCAACAAGGGGTTATACCACCGTACTGACAAAGTTTCTAAGAGGTATGAATGCTTAGTTTGACACTTTCATTTCAGCATTTTATAATTTAAATATGTAATTCATTATGTGATTTTTTTGATTGGACATTTATTTGTTGTTACAGGAGAAAGGCTCCCTTTTCAATAAAGGATAACCAAATCAAGCCTTGGTTAGACCTTGGACTTGAAAACATGGATAAGAAGGACTGGTTTTATTCCCTTGCTCACCCTGGACAAGTCTTCAATAACTCTGTAAGTATCAAAGAATAAATTCACAAGATATATTTTGGCTTCTATTTTGTAGTAGAATTGTAGTATAATTGTGATTATATTGTAGATATTAAATATATGTGACCATGCATTTTATTATGCATTGTATAGACATTTCTTATAAATGCTGCTCTAATTATTTATAGTGTGATTGTATTTAGGTTGGACCTTATGTGTCATATTTGATGATGATTTATATGTAAAAATTGTGCATATTGTAATTTGGACAGAATTGGTATATCTATATTACATGATTGAATGTCAATATTATTTTGACCATATGGTAGTTGCTGTTTTTCATGTGTTGTTGTGTATAGCAGCTAAAGTGTAGCTATTTGTTAGTTTCTTTGAATTCTGGCTCTGTAGTTTAAGATGTATTTGCCTGTTGATAATTGTAGTTACAGTGTAGCTTATAGTAGATTTTATTTTATTTTGCAGCACATTGATGTTATTATGTATTACCTGAGAAAAAGAGGCAAATATGGCCCAACAACAATACTAGGTTTACAATAACTAATTGCTTATTCAAGTCAAAGATTGAACAAATCTATGAGAAGTTTATAAGTACTCCACAAGAACAAAAGTATTCGGTTGTTAAACCCGATGATGATATTGTAGAATATATTCTTGGGTATAGAATTCTTGCTAATGTTGCTTGGGATGAAGTTGACTATGTCATCATGCCCGTGAACATTGTAGAGAATTTTCATTGGTTGTTGGTCGTTCTCGACATAGCGGACATGCAACTTTATGTGTATGATTCCATGGTATCTTCACACAACCATAATGTTGTTGAAGCATGTGTTGATAAGTTTTCAATCATTATCCCTCTGTATTTGTCTTGCACTGGTTTCTACGGTAAGCGTAAAGATATTGACTTCTAGACTACAAAGGCATACATTGAGAAATCAGTTACAGACCCTCTCAACATACAGTAGTTAGTTGCGGAGATTCCACAGCAAAAGGAAGGATCACTATAAAAAAAACTATTCTCTCTTTCTAGATGGTTAATTATTATTTTTAATAATTATTTGTTAAATAATTAAATTTTTGTATCTTATGCAGCGATTGTGGGGATATTTGTGACTGCTTTTGCGGAGTATGTTAGCCTAGGAGATTTATCAATCCCTAAAGAAGACCTTTCGGATATCGACCAACACTGTACACACTATGGAGCTCTCCTATGGGACTATGCTACAAAGAAGCAAGAAGATGGGTCAATCAGTGAAAGTGAGGTTACAGGAAGGCTAGCAAGGAGAAAGGGTGCTCCTGCTTTGAATGAGAAGACTAGAGTCCAGAGAAAGAAGAAACAGTGTCCTGTTTTCCTGGTTTATTTGATGCCAATTTGTAGTTGTTGGAGAATACACTACTTTATGAACAAAATTTTTTATATTTTTATTGCAGCAGACCTTATTGTTTTGTTATTTTATGTTTCATTATTAGTTGTTCACTTGAATATAAATTGGCTTGTTTACAACACTGTATCTTCATTATATTAAACATGAGTATTTTGATGTTAGAATACGATTTGCCTACCAATAATCTTCACAATATCTACATTTTGTGAAGACTCAATTTAGTTATTGTATATAAATTTTGTAGTTGTATATCATAATTTTTAGCTGTTTACCTTATGTATATAACTGTCAGTTGAAGTTAAATTTCACAACAAAAAGAATTAATAAATACTCCAATCATAAAAATGTGTTATCCACAATTAATCTGCAAATTATCTATAAAATTTTACAAAGACTACAATTTAACTACATTTAACCTACATTATATCTACAATCTGGAAACACTTTACATGAATTTACTTTTTAATATCAGTTGTATTGTAGATAATAAATATTAATACAAAATTACACTATATCAAAGACAAATTTAGATGGCTGACAAGATATATAAAAGCATATTAAACATACATAAAAAAATTATATTATACTTCATAATGATATTTAAAAACTTAAACGATTACACAAAAAAATATAAATTTTTTAACTCACTAACAGTAACTACAAAATAATCATTCTAACTATTCATTTCTTTTTGGGAGCATTCTTGCAAGATCTTTTGTTATGCCCTTCACCTCCACAATTTGCACATGACACCTTGTACTTCTTAGACTTTATTTCATCATATGTTTTATATCTTTTCTTTTGAGGTCTCCCTGGCTGCCTTTTATCTCCCGTAGGTGGATATACTACCTCATCCAAAATATGTTGTAGCACATTCCATTTTCTTTCATCGGGAAGAAGATTTACTGGTATTTTATACGTACGCAGAAGGCTGTCCCTTGTGTAATACGGAGAGCAATAGTTTTCATATGTTTCATGCCTGTGCCTTAATGCTGCCAAAGCATGTGCACATGGAAGTTCTTCAAGTTGGAATTGGCCACATCTCCATTTCTCGTTTTCTAGACACACAATGTACCGCTTCACACCATCTAACACAGTACGTATATGATCTGTTGAAGCCCTCACCTACATTTGTAGAACAAACACAAAGAAAAAATATTTACAATCATAAAAATAAATTATCTATAATATATCTACAAATTATCTGCAATCTACAAGTAAATTACAATTTGCCTACAATTTATCTACAACCTGGAAATACTGTATACTAAAATATTTTTTTTCTGCACAAAATAAACAGATCTTACCCTAAGTTTCTGAGATAATGTACTGTTTTTCTCCAATTCTTTGTTGAATTTGTACCCAAGGTATGTGAAGTTACCCTTAGTCTTCAATAACTTCTCTTTCGTCCAAGTTTCAAGAAGCGTCCTCATATACTCTAATAGGTTAAATATTAGCAGCTCTCTTGCATATTTTGTTATAACATTCAATGACTCTGCAATGTTTGATGTCATAGTCCAAGTTCTATTTACCATTGCATGTACTCTTGACCATCTATGATAGCCAATATCATAGAGGTTGATTTAACACGAGGGTCTATCTCTTCAATCTTCGACATCCTTTCATTAAATTCATCTAGAGTGTATACCCCTATTGTAGCAAAGTACAATTCATGTAATTGTAGATGACCCTTCTTGAATTTTGACCTTATATTTGTCCAAATATGCCACATACAAGAGTAGTGTGGCATGCTCGAATAGACAATTGATGTTGCCTTCATTATACTCTCATTCCTATTTGAAACAACACACATTGAAGGTCTTTCACCATATGCCTGCTTGAATTGCTCAAAATACCACTTCCAAGATGCGTCATTTTCAGAATCAACCACAGCATATGCCAAGGGCAATATTGTACCTACATTATCAATTCATAAAATATTAATTGGCATATTTGCAGATGTATATAAAAATATAAATACACAACAAATACAATATATCTTCATAATATAGATAATTTATCTACATTTTTCTGTAATATCTAAAAAATAACTACAATGTATCTACATTTTATACACTGCCTACAAAATGTCACGACCCCAGTTCACCCTCCATGAATATGTCGTGATGGCACCTAGTCCCTATGACTAGGTAACCCTAACAATGCGGAAGATAAACCAAAATTTGCGAAAGAAAATAAATAAAACTGAACTGG
>MU770533.1:0-10194 GCA_026770625.1 Nicotiana glauca | reverse complement strand
GAAGGTGGCAAAATCGACCCCATTGGTCTCCACTATACCCATGGTGCTAAGGATCTCATGATAGCTGAATAAGAAATCCTGTGGATCCTCTGATGAAGCACCGCTGAATGTGGTGGTGAAGAGCTTGGAGAACCGATCAAGTCTCCACAAAGCATCCGAAGACATAGCCGCTCCATCGCTGGCCTGGGCTGCAATACCTGGCTGAGCTGCCATAGCTGGCTGAACCACTGGGACATGAGTCTGGGGAGCTACCTACTCCGGAGTACGTGTAGCAGGAGTCTGAACCCCTCCTCCAGCCTGAGAAGTGACTGGTGCTACTGGCAGCAAACCCGCTCTAGTGACACTCTCCATAAAGCCTGCCAATCTGACTAGAGCGTCCTGAAGACCTGGGGTGACCATGACCCCTCCTGGGACCTGAGCTGGGCCCACCGGGGCTGCTGGGGCTGGAACCACCTTATCATAGACAATATGAGGCTCCACCTCTAGGACTGCTGCCGGGGCTGAGCTCTGCCCATGCCTCGGCCTCTGGCACAGCCTCGGCCTCTGCCCCTCGCAGGAGCTGCTGCCGGGGGCTCGGGTTGATGCGCAGTAGAAGAGGAAGCACATGTTCTCGCCATCTGCGAAAGAACAGAGTAGAAAGGCAATCGGTATTTGAGAAACAGAATCGCACGACAAGAAAGAACAAAAGTAAAACTTTTCCTAACTCCGTAGCCTCTGGGGATAAATACAGACTTCTCCGTACCGATCCCTCAGACTCTACCAAGTTTGTCCGTGAGTAGCGAGACCTATGTAACCTAGAGCTCTGACACCAACTTGTCATGACCCAGATTTTCTACTATCGGGAGTCGTGATGGTGCCTACTGTTGAACCTAGGCAAGCCAAACATTTAACTATCTTCGGATAACAACACAATAATAATAAAATAACAAGTCTTTAAATGAATGCAGAAGTCTTTTAAAAACATAAATAGTTAAAAACCCAAAAATGCGAAAGTTTAATATTTCACTACCCAAGACTGGAGTCGCTATCTCACGACCCACTAAAAAGTGCTACAAACAAGTCTAAATAGAAAATACATAATGTCTGTCTCGGTACAATGAAAACAAACTAAAAATATAGAAAGAGACTTCGGCCTACGAACGCCAGCTAGGTTACCGCGTAACTCCCTGGACTGAAGTCAGCTCCCGATCAGTATACTACTGCTGTGGTCCAAAAACTGCTCCGGTACTGTGATCTGTGCAAAAAGCACAGAAGTGTAGCATCAGCACAACCGACCCCATGTGCTGGTAAGTGCCTGGCCTAACCCCGGCGAAGTAGTGACGAGGCTAGATAGGACTACCAAATCAACCTGTGCAGTTCAATATATATACATATGCAATAACAGGAAAGAATGTCGAAACTAAGCAGTAAAAAGGGGAGAGAAGCATGCTATGGGGGAGTACAATCCGGATATAAAAATTATCAACTTAATTGAGGAACATGGCACAACAATAATTAACAAAACAGGAATAACAACAGTTGCACGGCATCAACCTTTGTGCTTTTACTCTCATCCTCACCCAAAGCAATCAAATAAAATGCACGGCATCACCCTTCGTGCTTTTCCTCACATAACTCTCATTTCATGGCATGGAATGATCCTTCGTGCAATTATAATCAAATCAGAGCACGGAATGTCCCTTCGTGCATAAATAATCAAAACATGGAACGGAATGACCCTTCGTGCAAATATAATCAAAACATGGCACGGAATGACCATTCGTGCATTATCACTCTTCCTCACCCAAACATCAATCACAACCAAACGGGCGAAGGAATAAGCAAGTAATAAAAAATGTCCCGGCAAGGGAAAACACAATTAAACAGCTAAATACCGGCAAGGGAGCAACAACAATAACTTTCACACCCCGGCAAGGGAGAATAATCAATATACTCAAACCATCCCGGCAAGGGATTAATCATATCTCTTTCCATTTCTTTTATTTCTTACTCAATAGTATTTTTATCGTTCGAGCCAACGCTCTAAAGAATTCACAATTCACAATTAATCCTCATACTCTTCACATTAGGTAGAAATCATTAATTTAGCCTGGAAGAGTCCCAAAATATACCAAATTAAGCACAAACAAAGGCCCACGGTCATGCTAGACACCGGTGTATAGATACTCATCACCATGCCTATACACCGTACTCAATCATTTAACAATTAGAAATTAATAACATTCTAATCCAATTCCCTCAATCCAAAGTTAGATCAAACATTTACCTCGGTCCAAAGAATAGCAATCAACTCTTCAATACCGCCTTTTTTCTACAATCCGACTCCGAAATAATGGTATTTAGGCATAATATAATATCAATTAGGGCTCAACAACATAATCCCATAGCCTAGAAATGAGTTTTCTAGCATTCTTTCAAAAATACCAAAATTCGACACCGAGCCCACATGGTCCAAACACGAGGCTCGGACCAAAGCCCAATCACCCATAATCCCACGAGTTCAAATATGCAATTTGTTTTAAGATTCGACCCCAAATTGAGGTTGAATCACCCAAAATTTTCAAAACCCTAACTCTACCCAAAACCCTTAATTTCTACTTTGATTTCATGATTTAGGTCTAGGAATTTGATAATTAATGAAAGAAAAGTAAAGAAAATGAGTGGGGAATTACTTACCCAAGTGGCCTTGAAAAATGGGACCTTCAATGGCTTCCTAAAGCTTGGGGAAGAAGGGAGTTCGTGAGAAAAATGTCTAAGTTCCGAAACCATTCTGTTTTGAAAACTTAAAAAAAAAATCACTAGGCGTATTTACTCTATACGATCGCAGAAGGTGGCTTGTGATCGCATAGGGGAAGGGAAGTTGACCATTGCGATCGCAGAAGTGGTCGTGCGAACGCATAGAAGAAAAAGGGGTTGTGCATACCGGGGTTGATTTAATGAATCGCGATCGCGGAAGCTTAATGCGATCGCATTGAACGAAGGGGCTAAGGTACGCGATCGCATAGGAGGTCATGCAATCGCATAGAACAGAAAATGGACCTGATCAATTAACCCTACGCGATCGCAGGAAGGGGCATGCGATCGCAGGAAGGGGCATGCGATCGCAGAGTGCAATTTACCTGAACACCAGTAATAGCAGTTTTCTGCAATTTTCTTAAGTTCAAACACCCCGAGACACCCACGAAAACACTCCCGAGCCCTCGAAGCTCCCAACCAATCACACACACTAACTCAATAACATCCTACGAACTTATCCGTGCGATCAAATCGCCAAAATAACATCAAAATCAATGAATCAAACCTCAAATTCATCATTTTCATTTCAAACTTCTTAAATTTCTAACTTTAGATAATTAGGTCCGAAACACGTCAAACGATGTCCGATTTCGACCAAACTTCACAGGAAGCGCTTAACACATATTTAAGACCTATACCGGGCATCAGAACTAAAATACGAGCCCGATACCATAGTTTTTTAATCAATTTTTATTTCTATTTTTCTTAATAATTACAGAAAATAATTTAACAGAAAAATTCTTTTACTCGGGTTCTAGACCTCGGATTCCGACTCCGGGCACCTGCTCGAGTCACATATTTTTCTACGGACCCTCCAGGACCGTCAATTCATGGGTCCGGGTCCTTTTACAAAAAATATTGACAGAAGTCAACTTTAATCATATTAATATCAAAATTCTTTAAATTTTTCACAGAATTCACATATTTCAACATAAAAGCTTTTCGGCTACACGCCCGGATTGTGCACGTAAATCGAGATAACTATAAGTGAGATTTTCAAGGCCTCGAAAGTGCGAAAAAAGAGAGAAATCCGGTGATGACCCTTTGGGTCGTCACAATTATGTTCCAACAAAATATGTATATTATAAAACAACAAATTTTAAAAATTACAAGTTTCTGAAAGTAATAAATCTTGATATTGTTTAAAATTTTAGTTGCACTAATTCTTCCTCCGATTTGCTCGAGTACTTACTTCAAGTATTGCCAACTCAATTTTCTCTTATATTAGGTGGTTGTATCATCAACATGCCTGCTTGCTGAAGAGGGCAATTTCATAATTTTACCTAAGCACATTATTTCCATTGGTCCAAATATTTTCTCTTATTGTAGCTGCTTTAATTTTATTTTGTTGTGCAGACAATTTAACCCTTTAAAACATCATGGTTCAATGCTCTTTATATCTGTGGGGCCCAATTTACTTTGACATGACATCACATACCAGGGATTTTGTATTAAATATTTAGATCATAAATGTATGCACAAAAGTAAATAATTAACCAATTTTTGCTTTAATTCTTCAAATATAGAAGTCGCTTGGAAGCAGGTGAGGGTCGTCATGCTAGCTTATCCGGGGGCACTTTGGTTATTTCAACTTAATTTTTAATTTATCTTACGCAGCAATAAGTTATACATTTTATATTGCACATGTTGTACTTTGGAGAGAGAGTTTCCCCAAATTGCACAAAAGTCTCATCTGCTTTTCTTCTTTGTGATTCAGATTATTATTTTCGTGTATTTCCTGTAGTGTTCACGCCCATCTTCTCTTGCTGTGGAGTAACCCCTTCACCAGGTATCAAATTTGATGCTTCTGATTCCTAAAGATTCTTCTTTTGTTCGAATTTGAATTCTCTGAGTTTGTATTTCTTTTTCTTAAAATTTTCTTTGTTTCTCAATTTGGGTCTCTCTTGAATTTGCTCTACCTCTAAGATTTGATTGTTGTGTTTGGAGTTAATTACATCTCTTCTTCTTCTTCGTGTGTTACTTTTGGGTTTAATAAGTCTAAGGAATCACCAATTATTTGCTAGATTTTAATTTTTTTCCTTAGGTAGCTATGCTTTCAGTTTGTCTACTAGGTGTTTGTAAAATTGCCTTCTGAAATTTAGTTTTACACACAAAGAGGGTGAGATGAGAAATAAGGTATTAAGGGATGAAAAGACTATTAGCTTCCATGATGATGAAACCATAGTGATTTGCACTGATTGTTCGTGGAAGACAGACTTAAAAGAGAACTCAAGAATATACTTTCTTTTTGCTTAGAAGAATGTTGATATTTGAATAAATAAAGTCTATTCTTCAAAATATGTACTTTCCACTAGCATCATAGAAAGCAGGATGAGCACTTGAAATCTCATTGATATTATTTTCTAAGGATTGTCGTGCATAGGAAGCATGATATTTAGATGCACTTACCACAAAAATAAAAAAGAGACATTGACCACTGTAGAAAAACTATTTGTGAAGAACTCTTTGGATTAAATCCTGATATAATTTGCGTACAAATAATTGCAATTGCCTCTTGCTTATTGGTATATTTAAATATGTCCATACTTTAGATATGAGACTGATTGAGGAAGCATAATTTATGCTAATAACTCTCTTCATTTTCCCCATGTTCTCAAGTGAGTTCAACCTGTGGAGTGCTATCCAGATTTTCTACAAACAAATGGTTGTCAAACTTATTAGTTTTCTATATAGCTTTTTTGAAGAACATGTATTTCTTGAAATTATGATGATTTAAATTCATTTTTGTAGTTACTACAGTAATGAAGAAACTTCAGATTAGCTGCATTTTTAGCAATTCATGTTACTTCAGATGAGTACACATACTTCTCACACTTGAATACGCATTTCATATGTTCTGCTCATCAAGAGAAGCACAACTCGTTCTTTTGCTCTCTATTCTCAATTTGAATTACTGGAATCGTGCTATGGGCGAAGTTTCAGTGTATGATTTTGCTTTTTGTAACCTATGTAATAAGAATTCTAAACATCCCCCTCCACACCCTAAAAAAAAGAAAAGAGAAATTAGTTTTTGTTCCTCCAAAAAGTAAAATATTCTTTACTCTATTATTCACGACACATCACTTTCTTTGTACCAAGATAGGGGATAATGAGAAAAGAATGTATTTCATTTTTTTTTCTTCAAAAAAGTAATTTTAGTTTGCATCAGCATGTCTACTGCTATAGGAAAATGTGCTGACCACTTTTCTTATTACTCAAACTATTTGATTCAAAATAAAATTAAATTGCTCTAGATTGTTGCTTAAATACCTAGAAAACAAAATTAATGTTCATTCTAAGCTAGATATAAGACCCTTATAACACATAAAAAATGCATACAAAAGGCAGTTGTTGTTCAGTTTCTCTTCAAAAGGTGCAAAGTAAAAAGAGTGTCTTTGAGAGTAACTTCATGGAGTTTTCTCGCAAACTGATAAAGAAAAGCAAAGAGCATTTCAGTTTTCATGTATTTTTATTACAATACTTCTCCATAAAATAATGTTATTAGCAATGTTACCTCAACAGTTTGAAAATCAATGACTTATGGTTTCAAGCAAAATATTGCATAGAAATTTCCTTTATCAAACCTTGTACATTAGTAAACTGTGTCTTTAGACCTCAAAAGTACTCTTGCTTATTTTGTGAAGTTTCCCTGCTTCATTATGAAAATGGAATATTAAGCAGCAGTCCTTTGATTTTTAGTTCGTTACTTTGAACTAATGGCTGAAGAAAAAAAGACATCAAGAAAAACAAGAAATATTGACCAACTAGGTGCTATTGTGAGGTCGCCAGTTTTATGGCCGTTATGCTAATATGTAACACCATAAAAGGTTAAATAAATATGATTTGAAATGTTGATCAGTCAACCACTTATAATGGAGAAAAATCAGAATCATATAAAAAACTGAATCTAAGGGTAAACATTCTTTTTTTTTTCTTCAAAAAAATCACTCAAATCCCCACTATGGGACCTTGAAGGTGGATTTTATATCATCAGAGATTGGTACAGTTAGACGAGGGCAAAACCAAGCCTCTGAAAGTGTTACATCAGCTAAAATTAGTTCATTTGAATAAGGTACCTCAATACTGGTGCTTTATGTTATTCGAATTGTCCGAAAATGTCATCAGATGAGTGTCAAATCCTCCAAAAGCAGCGTTTTTTGAAGGATACGACATTTTGAAGAGTATGAGCAACGTAGCTGAAAAGAATTAACACAATTCTTCATTATGTCCTGTAATTATGGTGCGATCCCACAAGGACAAGAATCATAATTGTAGAAAAAGCTTGGTAGGATAAGCGAGAGTTTTCTATTTATTTTTTCTTTTTAATTCTAAACTTTAAAAGTTGTTTATCTTAAGAAAATCTATAGCTTAAGAATTCAGGGTGACAAGGGAATAACTAATAAGAGTTGCAAGGTTGGGGATTAGGTTTACATTATTAGGCACATGATTGACAATTGATTTTCAGAAGTTAGTTTTAACAACTTCTTTTCCTCTCCTTCCTTTTGTATAAATAATAATTAGTTGATTGTAAAGACATTCAGTTTGTGATGGATCAATAAAAGTCTTCTCCTCTTTTCTTTAAAGCTTTCTCGATTATCATCTTTATGGAATTTATTCAGGAACAGTTCTTCCGCATTGGAATACTATGTACTTTCCATTTTTAATTCAACTTGTATCGCATGATGGAAAATGTAATCCTAAATATCACCTTCATTCCTGCTCTAACATACCTGTTTCTGACTAGCTAAACAAATACCCCTGGTGATAATAGGTGAATTTGACTATAATCACGCTTTAAATAATCACATTTTTATGTTGTTTTGATGATATATATGATGACAAAATGCTCTTATTAGTGTTTTTCATGAATTGTAGGTACAAAATGGTTAAGGAAGGCTAAGGAGCAATTTTGGAGTCAAAAGTGGAAGAAAAAGGCCATATTTGCAAAAGTACATGAAAATCGCGCCAGAACAGCCCTGAAGAATCAGAGACACTGTTCTACCGCGGTTCCACCGCGACCGCGGTAGAACCGCGGTGGATGAGGGTCGCTGAAGTTTAGAGATTCAGAAGGGTGTTTTGGCCGCGGTTCCACCCTTCTTTTATAAATTCAAGTGTATCTATAAATTAGTTGTTCTAAATATCACAGCCAACGGAAAATCTCATTTTATAAATTATAATTTGATTAAAATTGACTTAACTTTAGAATTTTTATTTTTAAAATCTTATAAAGATAACTGTAGAGTCATTTTTTTGACTAAACAAAAAGTCTCATTTTTCTAATTTAAAATTGGTCTTTCTTTTCAATCGTTATAAATTGAGATTGATCGAATTGTATATCCATTTTTAATATCTTATAAAAATAATGGTATAATGTCACGACCCAAAATTCACTAAGGGTCGTGATGGTGCCGGACACCATTGTCAGACAAGCCAACACGAAATAACTAGTAATTTCTCATTTTAAATATTTCTAAAATTATTTCTTTTATACATTAAACAATAAATTTCTTTTATACATTAAACAATAAATAATAAATTTTACTAAATGTATAGTGATACCTTTAACAATCTTAAAATACCGAATAATCCCATGGACATCCCAGAACCCGATGTCACAAGCGCATGAGCAATTTCTAGAAAATAATGTAATACAATAACCGTCCGGAGAACAAGTTGGATAGTAGAAAGAAAATACAGTACAATACTCTAAAGGAGACTCTGCTAGCTGTCGATCATCTCGAGAAATGCAGCTCACCTAAGTCCCCGTATCAACCATGTCACGACCCCAGTTCACCCTTCATGAACATGCCGTAATGGCACCTAGTTCCTACAATTAGGTAAGCCTAACAATGCGGAAATTTAATATAACTTGCGGAATAATTAATTAAAACTGAACATATGTAAATTAGTGACTGCATATAAGGCCGCTCAGCCTGTACAACCCAAAAGAAATGCGGAAGTCTATAACTCAATCCAAAAACTCGAAAACTCACGGGAACAACAGGCTAATAGAAACGTAAAACACCGCTCTAACTCCAGAATATCTAAACAATTAAGAGAAAGGAATAAACTAGATACTAAAGCTGGAACAGAATAGAGACTCCTGGCCTGCAGACGCGGCAGATATACCTCGAAGTCTCCGTATAACTCCTCGCCTCAATGATAGTGCGNACCACAGCGGTACTCAGTAAGTGCCAAGCCTAACCTCGGTTGGGTAGTGACGAGGAAGGTCAGGGCCCTACTGAGATAAATCATAATAAATAATAAGATAACGGAAACAGTTTAAATAAAGTCTACAGCGAGAATCTTAACCAGATAAATAAGGAAGAACAATAATAGAAAGCAAAGGTAACAATACAAGGAATACTGCTCTCAACAAGGAATAATAGCCGGGGATCTCTTAGTATCCCGAGGATATCTTGGTATCCTCACCATATGCACTGGGGATCTCTTGGTATCCCGAGGATCTCTTGGTATCCTCATCATATACACTGGGGTTCTCTTGGTATCCCGAGGATCTCTTGGTATCCTCATCATATACACTGGGGATCTCTTGGTATCCCGATATACAGAAACACATGTGCCGGGGATCTCTTGGTATCCCGCACCCTCAATCCAGAATATATCAAGTACAGGGGGATCTCCCCGGAAGCCGTCCCGCAGTCCCAAATTAAACACACAACAATAACAACTCATAGTCTCAGAATAAAGGCTAAACCAGTACAAGTAATAGAAATTCCTAGCCTAACATGCTTCACAGAGTACAGATAATGCAGTTAAACAATTAAGTAAGTAAGTCAGCTAAATATGCTTCTCTAAGCTAGCACAGTTTTAAACTTACAGTCTAAAATGAACAAGTAAACAGGAAATCTCAAATTAAATACTTCAAGTGGAAATGGGTTTACAACAATTAGCTCAAGTACGCGCTCGTCACCTCACGTACGAGGCATTCAAATAGTCAAGGATCATGTCCTAAGGGGAAAGGTCCCTCACACAAGGTTAGACAAGCCACTTACCTCGAATCGGCTCAGTATTAATAGAAACCACGCCTTTGCCACGAGTATCCGACTCCAAATGGCCTAAATCTATTCAATTCAATTACATATCGTAAATAATATTGCAAACAACTGATTCCACTATAAAAATTAAAACTAGGGAGCGAAAATAGGTAAAATAACCAAAACGCCCCTCAAGCCAATGTCTTGAAATTGAATAATTTCCACATTTTTAAAACCCTCGTACTCACACGAGTCTAACCATATAAAAATCTCCCAAATTGGAGGTCAAATGCCCACTAAAAACTCAATAGTTTAGCCAATGAAATTTTACCCCAAATTACCCAATTTTGATCCTAAATTCGAATTCCAATGATGTATTTAACTATATAATGATGTAATA
>MU770532.1:23381-33757 GCA_026770625.1 Nicotiana glauca | reverse complement strand
AGGTCATTCGGACATCGTTTGGTCGGGTTTTTGATTGAATGTTGGTTTCGGAAGTTATAGTTGAAACTTAGGCTTGAATCCGTCATGATTTGATGATTTTTGTGTTTAAGGACGTGTTTTTATGATTGGAACAAGTTTGTATGATGTTTTGGAGTAGGTTGGTGGTTGTGGTTGAGGTTTCGGGGGCCTCGGGGTGAATCCGAGTGGCTAAACGGACCATTTTTGGCCTTAGAACACAGCAGATTTGCTGCTGGAATGTTGCAGGTGCGTTGGTCATCGCGTTCGCGTGGGGAGCATTGCGAACGCGTAGAGGAAATTGGAGCCCTGGAAATTTTGCCTTCGCGTTCGTGAAGCATTGGCAGTCTGGTCATCGCGTTCGCGGGCGGAAGGGTCGCGTTCGCGTAGAAGGGCCTGGGAGCCCAGTTCGTTTGGGCATCGCGTTCGCGATGCATGTATCGTGTTCGCGTAAGAAGAGGGTCTCAGAGCATCGCGTTCACGTAGGAGGTGTCGCGTTCGCGTAGAACAATTTGGGGATTTCAGGAATTTGGTCTTCGCGTTCGCGGGAGAGGGGTCGCGAACGCGATGAAGGAAAGTCAGAACAGGACAGAATGTTTTAAGGACATTTCCCCAGCGCCCCAACTCATTTCTTCCTCCATTTTTGAGCATCTTGGGAGCATTGTTGACGGGAAGTAAGGAGTTTCGACTGGGAATTTGACTGGAGGTAAGTTTTATGAGTTAAATACATGTTTTATTCAAAAATCATCTATGGAATTCATGAATTTATGGCTAAAAATCAAGAAATTAGGGCTTGGAGCAAAAAAATCTTAAAAATTAGGATTTGAGGGGCCATTTGTGGTCCGAATTGGGAGTTCTTGGTAGGTACGGACTCGTGGCGAGACGAGGAGTCCGGGAATGTAAATTTCGGAATTTTTTGAGACGTGGGCCTCGGGCTCGGGTTTTGCCAATTTCGTGTTTTTGGATATTTTTCGAGTTCTTTCGATTGGGTTATGTCCCATTAGCTAATTGTAACATATTCCTTATGGTTTTGAGCAGATTCGACATGCGAAGAAGAGAATTCAAGAGGCAAAGGCATAACGGACTAATCCTGCGACCTGTTTGAGGTGAGTAATAGATGTAGATGATGACCTAAATGTTTGAAACCCCGGTATATCACACTGTGACGCTATGATGAGGCGAGACACGTACTCTACGGTGAGTGCGGGGTCGATTGTGGTTGAGGACTGTAAACTAGTCCGACCGAATGATGTTGAACTATATCATTGGCTTGAAATTAGCCGGTAAACCTCCTACTTGGATGGTTATGGAGATATTTGGGGCTGTATGCCGACTATTTGGATCCCGTAGGGATTGTTATCACTGTTCCCATAACGTATAACATGTTTTCCAGATATTAGTCCTGAATTGAATATTGTATCGAAATGGCTAGTAAAACTCTAAGGTCTTAAACACCTAATTAAAATTCTGACAAATGAAACTAAAAATGGTAAGTATGATTGTGCATTCATGACTATGCATGGATCGGGTTGCGCGCCGCAGCGGGTGTGATATTATATTGCGCTTGGGCTGTAGGAGCCCCTCCGGGGTCTGAACCCCCCACAATGAGCGCCGGGTACCCATGGATCGGGCTATGCGCCGTAGCGTTCATGTGCATTACATTCATGCATTGATATATTTACCTGCTTTGACTGTTCCTGTTAGCTGATATTACACTGTTAAACGTGTAGGAGTACTGTTCTTAGCTTTACTTTGTGCTATATTTTGGGATTTCTTACCATCAGACATTATATATGTCTATTACCACTGAGTTGGAAGTACTCACTTTACTCCCTGCACTTTGGGTGCAGATGCAGGTACTCCAGGAGCTATCTGAGCTTATTGCTGTTCTTTAGGGCTTTTACACGGAGTTGTCGAGGTAGCTGCCTGACGTCCGCAGGACCCGACTTCTCTTCTATTTCCTGTTATTTGATTTTTCAGCGTACTTCGGACTATGTTGCTTTTACAGTATATTTATGCTATTCTGGTAGAGGCTCTTGACTCATGACCCCCAGATCTATGGGAGGATGTTTGTACTGATTTATTGGGTTGTTTATATATATTTTCTAAACTTCGGATATTTCTTCATTATTAATGATTTTTGAACAAAGACTATGAGCTGGCAACTCGGAATGTGTGTGTGATTGGTCGGGCTTGCCTAGCAATGTGTTGGGCGCCATCACGACCGGGTTCGAGGTCGTGACATAACAATAACTCAATTAGGGATAAAACATGTCCAACATATATTGATAATTAGAGTTGCAGTTCAATTGTCACTTATTTGAGTTTACTATCAACTTTTTATAGAGGATGACATTGACTGTTGGGACATTTGCAATGAAGGTATGTATTATGGGTGTTTTCATATATGGGATTAATTAAATTAGCTATATTATAAAATTAGTGACTTTAACCATATAAATGTTTTCATTTATAGAGTACTGGGCTATAGAAGATCCTACAAATGTATGCGAATATTGTGGGACATATTTTTGGTTCGAAGAAAGAGTCAATAAGCAGTATAAGTCTACACCTATATGTTATAATCGTGGAAAGATAAAGCTGCCGAATCCAAAGGACCCTCCTCAAATTGTAGCGCAATTGTTGTTTGGATCTGGTAAGGGGAAACATCTATTTTAATCTTTTTAAAATAATATCGCATTTCGTATATAGTTCGTCATTCTCCAATTGAATAAAATGCAGGTCCTAAAAGCGACCATTTTCGAGAGAACATTAGGATCTATAATTCAATGTTCTCATTTACATCAATGGGGGAAAAGGTTGATGTCTCTGTTAATCAAATGAGGGGACCAAGAACATTCAAATTGTCTTGTCAGAACTATCATCAAATCGGAAGTCTATTGCCTCCTGATGGATCCAACCCAAAGTTTGCGCAATTATATATTTATGATACAGAAAACGAAGTACAAAATAGAATTATGATGTGATGTTTGGATTCTACCATAAATAAATTATAACACATAAATATATTCTGCATGAAAATACAATATATAATAATTTCATATACATGTATTTCTGTGCAGTCGTGGTCAAACCATGAACAAACTTCATGTTGAGATTGTTAATGATTTGAAGCAAATGCTTGATGGAAACAATGTTTTGGCAAAGACATTTAGAATGGTAAGAGATATATTTCATGAAGATAGAAACTCCAATGTTAAACTCATATTGATAGGAAAAAGGGGCACCGATGGAAGAAGATACAATTTGCCTACGGTTTCAGAGGTTGCTGCTTTGGTGGCGGGAGATTTTGAACTATCCAGATGTGATAGGGACATCATTATCGAAACCCAATCTGGACAGCTACAAAGGATAAATGAATTAAATGCTGCCTATTTAGGGTTACAATATCCTTTACTATTTCCATATGGTGAAGATGGATACAGAGAGGACATTCCTTTCGAGGGAGATGATGCTGAAACTGGAGGAAGGAAATGTGTTAGCATGCGGGAGTATTTTGCTTATAAAATTCAAGAAAGGAATAATGAAGTTCCAGCGATTGTGTCTTCTAGAAGATTATTTCAGCAATTCTTGGTTGATGCATATACAATGATCGAATCTTCTTGATTAAGGTATATTAGGCTCAATCAAAAAAAGTTGAGATGTCACATGTATAAAAGCTTACAAGATGTTGTTTTGCATGGAGAAATTAATCCTTCTTCTTAAGGAAAAAAGATAATTCTACCGTCTAGCTTCACGGGGAGGGGGGGGGCACGATACATGATTCAAAACTATCAAGATGCTATGGCAATATGCAAATGGGCTGGGTACCCTGATCTTTTCATCACCTTTACTTGCAATCCAAAATGGCCTGAGATTCGTAGATTTGTAGAGAGAAGGGGCTTAAATCCTGAGGATCGTCCAGACATTTTAGCTAGGGTATTTAAAATCAAATTGGACCATTTGATAAAGGATTTACGCAACAATCAAATTTTTGGAAAAGTAAAAGCAGGTATATTGCCATAGTCAACTTCTAAAAAATAATAATTACTTTTTATGTTACATAGGATAATAGGTTTTAAAATGAATATTTCAATTATATTTATGAAGTGTAATAAATTCTTTTTGTGAAGTGATTTATACAGTTGAGTTCCAAAAACGAGGGCTGCCTCATGCTCACATCTTGCTTTTTCTTCACGAGCATAAATATCCAACTGCTGCAGATATTGATCGAATCATTTCTGCCGAAATACCTGATGAATTGGCCGATCTTGTTTATTATAAGGCCGTGCATAATTTTATGATTCATGGCCCGTGTGGTTCTGCAAGAAAGTCTTCTCCTTGCATGCAGAGTGGAAGATGTACCAAGCATTTTCCAAAAAGGTTTGTTGAGTCAACAACAAATGATGAGGAGGGTTTATCCTGTTTATAGACGCCGGGATAATGGTAGAACTATCAAAAATGATGGTATTGACTTGGATAGTAGGTTTGTGGTGCCTCACAATCAGTTCTTACTACTTAAGTATGATGCTCATATTAATGTAGAATGGTGCAATCAGTCACGATCAATTAAGTATTTGTTTAAGTATATTAACAAAGGAAATGATCGTGTTACCGCTGCTTTTTCCAAAAGTGTGAAAGAGGAAGATTCATCAAATATTGATGAAATAAATATGTATTATGATTGTCGATACATATCACCATGTGAAGCTGCTTGGAGAATATTCAAATTTCCAATTCACCATAGAGAACCTCCTGTGGAAAGACTATCATTTCATCTTCCAAATGAACAAAATGTTATATTCTCTGATGATGATCCAATTGATGATGTTGCAAATAGACCAAGTGTGAAGGAATCAATGTTTTTAAGCTGGTTTGAGATAAATAAAACATTGGCAGAAGCAAGAGAATTGACTTATGCAGAGTTCCCTCTTAAGTTTGTTTGGAAGAAACAATTGAAAAGATGGGAGAAAAGAAGAACTTCTCAATTTTCCATTGGAAGAATTTTCTTTGTTCCTCCTGGAACTGGTGAATTATATTATCTCAGATTGTTGTTGAATGTGATTAAAGGTCCAAAATACTATGACGATCTTAAAAGAATCAACAATCATAACCATCTCACTTTTAGAGATGCATGCTATGCACTTGGGTTATTGGATGATGATAAAGAGTATGTGGATGCCATAAAGGAAGCAAGTAACTGGGGAATGCCATCATATCTTAGGCAATTATTTGCTATGTTGCTGTTATCCAATTCGATGTCTCGGCCAGAATATGTGTGGCAATCAACATGGCAATTATTATGAGAAGATATCCTCCATGAAGAAAGAGTGTTGTTGAGTAATCCATGTATAAATATAGACTTTATATTTTCAAGTTATCAAATAATATACCAATGTCTAAGATACTAACCTAACTAAAAAGATGAATTAAATATACCTTATTTGTGAATTAAATTACTCTATCTTAGGTTTTTTAATTTTTTTACGGCAAACACGCATGTTGAGTAACCATGTATTGCAGACTAATCATCAAAGTAGTAATCATGTAATATATTTTTTATATTATTGTTATTTAAATTCTATAATTCTTTTTCTTCTTTCAGAGGCAGAGCTAACAGATGACGAGTTGAAAAATCGTTGTTTACAAAAGTTGGAAAAAGTTTTAAAAAGCTGTGCAAGAAGTTTTCATGATTTTCCAATAATGCCAAGACCTATTTACAATGAGGAAGAAGTTGACCAGGGCAATAGGTTAATACATGATGAATTGCGTTATAATCGTCGTTCTCTGTTAGAGGAACATCAACAATTATTAATGAATTTGACAGTTGAACAAAAGTTGGTTTATGACAAAATTATGAGGGAAGTGAATGAAGCCAAAGGTGGATTCTTCTTTTTGTATGGTTATGGAGGAACTGGAAAGACTTTTATTTGGAAGACTCTGTCTTCTGGCATACGATCTAGAGGAGACATCGTGTTAACTGTTGCATCAAGTAGAATTGCATCTCTTTTGTTACCAGGTGGTAGAACAACTCATTCGAGATTTGCAATCCCTCTTAATCTAATTGAAGATTCAACATGCAATATAAAACAAGGTAGTCCTCTAGCAAATTTGATTATAAAGACAAAGTTAATTATTTGGGATGAGGCACCAATGATGCATAAATATTGTTTTGAAGCTCTTGATCAAACTCTTAGAGATATTCTTAGATTTAAAGACACATCCAGTGTTGATAAACCTTTTGGAGGTAAAACAGTTGTTCTTGGTGGCGACTTCAGACAAATTTTGCATGTCATTGCGAAAGGATCTAGGCAAGATATTGTTAACGCTACTCTGAATTCTTCGTATTTGTGGGCCCACTGTGAAGTCTTAAATCTAACAAAGAATATGAGGTTACAAAGAGATCAGTTAGATGCAGATTTGGATGAGTTAAAAAACTTTTCTAAATGGATTTTAGCAATCGGTGATGGAAGGATTGGGAGTTCCATTGATGGCATTGAGAAAGTCCAAATCCCCGATGATCTTCTCATAAATAATTGTGATGATCCAATATCGGCAATTGTTGAAAGTACATATCCAGATTTCTTTAACCATGTCAATGACATTGATTACCTCCAGCAAAGAGCAATTCTTGCTCCGACTCTTGATATGGTCGAGTCGATCAATGAATATATGGTTTCACTCAATCATAGTCCTGAGAAGACATATTTGAGTTCTGATACAGTTTGTATGTCTGATCATTCTTTTTCAGCTTTGGAGCATGTACATACACCCGAATTCCTAAACAGTATTAAATGTTCTGGAATTCCAAATCACTCTATTACTTTGAAGGTTGGTGTTCCTATGATGTTGCTGAGAAATATAGACCAGTCATCAGGATTATGTAATGACACGAGGTTGATCATCACAAGACTTGGAAATCTAGTTATTGAAGCCAAGGTTTTATCGGGTAATATGGCTGGACAAAAAGTGTTTATCCCGAGAATGACGTTGACGCCATCAGATGCAAGAATACCTTTTAAGTTCCGGTGAAGACAATTTCCAATTGTTGTATCTTTTGCCATGACAATTAATAAAAGTCAAGGCCAGTCATTGTCTCATGTGGGTTTATTTTTGAAGAAGCTAGTATTTACTCATGGACAACTGTATGTTGCTCTTTCACGCATGACAAGTAGAAAAGGGTTGAAGAATTTAGTTTATGATGATGATGGCCAAATAACGAATGAAGCTACAAATGTGGTGTATAAAGAAGTTTTCCGTAATTTGGTTTGAGATGAATCTAGACATTATGGAATTATCAGGTATTTACAAGGAAGAGTTGTATGATTTCAGCTCTTTTTTATGATTGCAGAGTCAGCCCGTTGAGGACTTCTACCAAAGCCAAGGAAAGTTACTGGAATTTGATTTGCCTGGAGGCATCGCAGAATCATGGCCCAAGTTATTGCGATGGTGTATAAGTCCTACTTATAAGTTAAAACTTTTGTGCTCTGTTACTGCGTTATCTATGAAGTTTAGTACCTGTATATTTTGTTTTCTATTATATCTGCATTACATTGGTCATGCTTCTTTGCTTTCTATACTGAAATTTGATTTATCAGTTTGTATTATCCTGTCTCTGCAGCTCCTCAAGGCAGGTATCTTTGACGAGGAATGCAAGCCATGTATCTTGATTAATTTTCAGTTAGTTGACTGCTCCTCTTTTCTGTAGTGTTGTTCTCGATACTAATGTGGTTCAATGTGGAATCCTTGGCTCTTACCAATACTCTCCCTTGAAATGTATGGTCATATTATTGGTATCTTTGAGCTGAATAACTTGTAAGTTCATGATCCATCAAACTACCACATTCATGTTATTTTCAGCATGTATGCAATAAACCTGATGTAAGTTCATGATCCATCTAACTACCACCTTCAGCATGTATGCATGTTGAGATTGGCAATGTCATCCTCTGGTCGTTATGCGATACTACACAGCAGCTTCACGTATTCGATGGTTATGATGTTTCTAAGTACAGGTGGATTTTGGATGGCAAGGTTAAATGAAGGACTTTCACGCTTTGCTGTAATACTGATTGTCACTTTACTTGGACAATCAAACAGTCCTAATTATGCAATTTGCTATAGAAATACCTCCACCTGTGAAAAATATAAATTTGAAAAGTCCTTTAATGGTTCTGCTTTACCTTTTTGGCAGTTTTGCCTACTTAGTTGCCATATGTGAGGTTATTTTAGACTGGCACTTTTGTGAAATTGATGTATTGGATAGTAAAGTTTAATAGAGAGTTGTGACGACCCGGCCCGTCGCCACGTGAGTTACCACCCTGTTTTCCCCTTATTATGTTGCTTCATATTTCAATATCAGTATTAGAGTCGATCGGGTGTAATTGAATTGGTTTTGGTTGAAAATAAGGCACATAGCCTCTTAGAAGGAAGCTTGTTTTGAAAAAGTCAACCAAAAGTTGACTTGTGAGTTAGAGGGCTCGGAAGTGATTTCTGGTGGTTCGGTTAGCTTCGGGGGATGATTTGTGACTTAGAAGTGCGATCGGAATTGAATTTGGAGGTCCGGTGTAGAATTAGGCATGAATTGGCGAAGTTGGAGTTTTGGCGAATTCCGGTTGATAGGTGAGATTTTGATCCAGGGGGTCGGAATGGAATTTCGAGAGTTGCAGTAGCTTCGTTAGGTGATTTTGGATATGTCTGCAAATTTTCAGGTCAATCAGACGTCGTTTGGTCGGATTTTTGATCGAATGTCAGTTTCAGAAGTTTTAGTTAATCTTAGGCTTGAATCCGTCGTGATTTGATGATTTTTGTGTTAATGATCGTGTTTTTATGATTTGAACAAGTTCGAATGAGGTAATAGAACATATCTGTGTTTTTGGTTGAGGTACCCGGGACCTCGGGTTGAATTCAGGTGGTTGAACGAGAGAATTTGGAGTTTGAAGTTTGCTGGTTTTGAGTTGCAGCAGGTATTTCCGCATCTGCGGAAGGGAGACCGCAGATGCGGCTCCGCAGAAGCGGAAAATTTTCCGCAGGTGCGAAATTTGGTGAGTCCAGCAAGTTCCGCAGAAGCGAAAGTTTATTCGCAAAAGCGAGTCCGCAGAAGCGGGAAAAAGATTGCAGAAGCGAAATGGCGATGGCTTGGGAGGTTCCGCAGAAGCGGAACATTTTCCGCATATGCGAGTACGCAGAAGCGGACTATTAACCGCAGAAGCGGTTTTAGATGAGTTGAAGGGAAACCGTAGAAGCGAACAATTTCCGCAGAAGCGGAAGTCGCATAAGCGACAATTACACCGCAGAAGCGAAAATGCTGAGTGTTTAATGAAACAGTGGGTTTCGATTTTCAGAAGTTAGAAAATATTTTGGGACTTCGGGAGAGGCGATTTTGGGGCGATAATTGAGAGATATCGAAGGGATTCCATCATGTATGAACTTGTAGCTTTAAATAATATTGTTATGGTATAAAAACAAGGATCAAACACTGATAATTCAAGGAATTTAAGGGTAAAAATGGTGGTTAGGGCTTGAAGCCTAAGAGAGATTAAATTGATGATTTGAAGGGGCTATTGAACTCCGATTCTTGTGTAATTGATATGTACGGACTCGTGGTGAGACGAGGATTCCGGAAATGTAAATTTCGTAATTTTTCGAGAAGTGGGCCTGGGGCTCGGGTTTTGCCAACTTCGTGTTTTTGGGTGTTTTTCGAGTTCTTTCGATTGGATTAAGTTCTATTAGCCTATTTTAATGCATTCCTTGTGATTTTGATCAGATTCGGCACCCAAGGAGGTTTATTCAAAAGGGAAAGGCTTAGCGGATTAGTCTCGTGGCTGGTTCGAGGTGAGTAATAGATATGGATGATGACCCAGGGTTTGAAACCCCTGTATATCACACTGTGACGCTATATTGAGGCGAGACACGTACTGTACGGTGAGTGCGGGGTCGAATGTGATCGGGGACTATGGCTTAGTTCGTCGAGTGATGTTGTACTATGTTGTTAGCTATAAATTAGCTGGTAAACCTCCTACTTGGATGGTTATGGATATATTTGGGCTGTGTGCCGGTTATTTGGATTCCGTAGGGAGTATTATTACTGTTTTCTGTGATTTATAGCATGTTTTCATGATATCAGTCCTGAAATGACTAGAAAATTCTAAGGTTTCAAACACCTAATTGATAATTACTGATAATTGGAACAAAAACTGGTAAGTTGACTGTGCATGTGTGGCTTGCATGCATATAGCTGGACTGATAGTGGATCGGGCTGCGCGCCGCAGCGTATGTTACTATGATATTGCGCTTCGGCTGTAGGAGTCCCTCCGGAGTCTGAACCCCCACAGTGAGCGCGGGTACCCAAATGGATCGGG
>MU770532.1:0-21500 GCA_026770625.1 Nicotiana glauca | reverse complement strand
TGTTATTACACTGTTAAACGTGTAGGAGTACTGTTTTTAGCTTTACTTTGTGCTATATCTGGGATTTCTTACTGTCAGACATTATACATGTCTATTACCACTGAGTTGGAAGTATTCACTTTACTCCTTGCACCTTGTGTGCAGATCCAGGTACTCCAGGAGCTAGCTGAGCTTATTGCTGTTCTTCAGAGTCTTTATACGGAGTTGTCGAGGTAGCTGTCTGACGTCCGCAGGACCTGACTTCTCTCCTATTCTCTGTTATTTGACTTTTTCGCATACTTCAGACTATGTTGTTTTACAGTATATTTATGCTATTCTGGTAGAGGCTCTAGGCTCATGACCCCCAGGTCTTTGGGAGGTTGTTCAGTATGGTTGATTTTCGGATTATTTCTATCTATCGGTTATATTTTTGGTTTCAATGTTGTTAATAATTTTCAAACAAATGGTTTTGAGCTTTATGCTCGGGTTGAGAGTGAAATTGGTCGGGCTTGCCTAGCAGTTGTGTTGAGCGTCATCACCACCGGGTTTGGGGTTGTGACAAGAGTAAAGTTTCTTACCAATTTTTTCTTTATTCCATTTAGCTAAAAGCTTTTGGTTCCTTATGCTTGGTATTGAAGCACATTTGTTATTGTTGTACTTACAGAGTTGAACTTACTAAAAGATACACATACATCACTTAGACAAAATACTTGAAGATCAAAGTATTTTTCCAAGGAGATAAGAACAAAGCAGAAAGGACACAAGTGTGACAGAATATCAGCAGAAAAAACAGCTAAATTAATTCAGAAAAAGCCAGAAGCTGATTATAGGAAGAGAAGATGTGAGAGGCAAATGAAACCCGAAGAAGATACTGCTAGAAGAGAATTGCAAGAGTAGTTTTGAATGGACGATTGACGTGGGATCATTTCACTTTCCACAATATAATACTAATTAAATGATAGCTTCAGTTTATAAGACTTTGATTTTGCAGTACCATGCACTTATGTTTCTTAATAGAAAAAGTGATAGAGCATATAATCATAATTATTTGTTTCCAGACTATGGAACCTCATCAAAAGTTTTAAAGGAATTAGACAAATAAATTGTTCTTCAAATATAAGAGACTGTATTTGAATTCTTAAAAATATCAAACATAAGGACATTGATTGAAGTCACCCGTGTAAAAAAGAAAAAAACAGGAATCAATACTCGAGCCTTTAAGCCACAACATCAAAGTTTAGGACCTGGTAAAAAGGTTCCTAAAGTGCACGATTAGAAACCATGTTATTTTTGAGTTTGAGATGGCTTCATTTTAAATTAAGCATTCTTGACCATATTTCTGTATTTGTGTAATAAATTTAGTAATATACCATACTTTCATAGAATTCAAATGAGCAAATAATTAAGAAAAATATTATTATGCTAAAATATATTTTTTTAACAATCCGCGCATCGCACGGGTACATATACTAGTTAACATGATAAAGAGATTATACATGTCAACAAACACTCTTAACTTATGTAAGTGATTTTATTGGGATTAAATTTCAAAATATTAGAAATCTCTATATAGTTCAAATAAAAAAGATTTAATAGTTAAGATTTAGCTAATTTCAACGTCCAAAATTAAAAAAAAATTGTCCAATTTAATATTTATTTTTAAATAATAAGACGAATGATCACTTTCGCTCAAGTAGTAAATATAAAACTATACGTAGTAAATAGATGGTGAAGATTATACTAGCTTCTTCACCATCTATGCGCGAGTGCCCTATATAGTAAATATAAAACTTTAAAAAATATATAAATATTATTTAATTATGTATACTTAACGTACAATTATAAATTGTTATTTTGAAAGTATTTTAGAATTTGATGTTGAGCTAAAGAGTATAATAATTATGGATAGATGCTTGTATCTAATTATAGTATTAGAATATGTATTTACATTTAGTGTTTGAAGCGTAATGAACATATTATTGTACACCTAGACAATCAACTTTAAACTTTAAATCCTGGATCCGCACTTTAAATCCTGGATCCGCCTCTCTATCCAACGAGCAACGACCATCCCCAGAACTCTTAGCAGGCAAAACTAATACTACATGGGAAGGCAAAACAAGCAGTATACAAGTATACCATTGAGTCAACAAAGAAATAGTAATATTTTTGTTTCTTTCACTATTAGGGTACATAAATATAAAGAAACAATTATATGTAATCACAATCAAGGAAATCTTGTCTAAAATGATTCACAACTATGCATTTCTCTGTTCATCAACAACCGTGGGAGAAAGTAAAATGAAAAGCAAGAACCATCCAGGGCAAGCGCGTACAGCAATGAATTAATAAGAATTTTATGGTGCAGTTGAGGTTGCACAATGAATGGCATTTTAATGCATACCTATAATAAGCCAGAAGGGCGTTGGTAGGGTCGCTTATTAGTTGACGACAACATACACATTATCCTCAGCAATGGAGGTGTTCAATGAGGTGTTGTCAATCTTTGGTGGGCCTGAATGTCGCCTTGCCCGGGCAGGTGAAGGTGGATAAGAGAGCCGCTTCTTCACAGGCCCTGCCGATCCCTTTTCTGGTGTTCCGTTCTCTATGCCTAAAGGACTCTGCAAACGTGTTTTTGCTTTTGCAGACTTCGTAGAGGCCATGTAACTTGGGACTGAAGGAGAGCTCGCCAAGCTCTCGTCATCTCTTATAGATGACCCTGCAATGCTGTGCCTCCTGTTCCGTTCTGATTGCACGCTAAACATGCTTCGAGCATCATCATCATCTTGGTTTATTGCACTAACTCTTGGGCTTGCTGATTTCAGCTTTCTCGCTGTTACTGTAGTGGCTGGCTTCGAAGGAGTAGTAGGTGATGAAGGGAGTTCAGAATTCAGCTGATGACGGGCAAATGCCTTGGCAATTTCTCCTCCAGTAATGCTCATGCTTCTAACAGACATCTGATCGTTTTTACGTTCTTTCTCAGATAAGCTTTGAGTTTCCCAAGGCCTAGCGCCTGTCCACCGCTCTAACCAGCTCCAGCCCCACTGAGGATTTGTTGGATCCATGAACAACAAATTCGCAGATCTTGACGATTTCTTCCAGGTTTGCTGTTCAGTTAAAATTTTACAGAATCAATGAATCGAAAAGTCCTTCATAGCTTGAGAAAGATCATAATTTCTAAACACATTAATCAGTCTATCTTTAAAGTCCTGCACTATGTCATGTATAATAGGGGTTGAGGCCTAGCTATCAGCAATCATCCGTTCTTAATTGTGCTTTTTTATTGTTGGCTTGTCGCCCAAAATTAATTACAGGCGCTAGCCAACATATACAAACCATATACCCTGATTATGTATATAGTATGTATATTATATGTATGTTCTATGTATATTTATATACTTGTATACAAAACATATACATTTGCCAGCTATTATTTTAGAGGGCGGCCCAATTAATAATCCCTTCTTAATTTTGGACTATATGAATGTTAGCAGTATTGGAGAAAAGGGGCTTTGCACCTTCGAACGCTGCATACATCTAATAACTTCCCATAGAAAATGTAATATTTCATTGGACTGTGCTCTCCAAAATGTCAATTTTATTTATGAAACACATATTCGTTGAATACCTGATGAGAATATGAATATGCAAGTGCTCTTTCTCGTCTAATTGCAGCTTCATATTTGCTGAGCAAGCTAGCTTCAACCTGCTCCTGTGATTGTAGACTATCATCCCATTCCTCTCCTCTCTATCAAAAATGAGAAAACAAAAGAGTGCTATTAGATGAAGATATTGAATTCATTCAGAAAAGTCATATTGCCACCAGCATATAGATGCACCTAAACCACACAAAGTGATTGTAGAATCATGTTCCGCTGTTCCAGAAATAAAGAAAGAAACTAACCCTCAAACCCTCGAGTTCTTTCGCATGCTTCTGCATAAGCTGCCTCTGGAGAGCTCGGTTCTCCTCCAACATCCTGATCCTTCTAGAGCTAATCTGAGATTGAACACGACATGAAGTCTGCATGCATTTGAGAGCATTTGCAGTTTGTCGTTTGGCAGTAGGTCCATCAACAAGTGATTTGAGTCTGACGAGTCCCCTTAAGGCCTTCAATGCCCTCCTCGCCTACAAATGATAGACCAAAAATTGCATGGATATCTCAGCATCAACCAATTATTGTACGATTTCACAAGCCAAACAATTAAAATGAGATGAAACAACATACATGTATTAGTGCTGTTTGTTTGATAGTATTAGACTTATAGTAAATTAGCTTTAAAAAGTGCTCCTATATAAAACAAAAAGAACACTATAATTTTTAAAAAGCATACCAGATAACCTCGAAAGGCAGTCTGAACTCGGATTGCAGCTACTTCCTCATTTGATTTGCCAGTGAATTGGTTCACTGTAGTTAATCGAACAACCTCTGCAGCAGCGTGGGCAGCTGCAACAGCAGCTTCAGCAGCAGTAGCTGTGGCAACTGCGACCGAATAAGCATGTTTCGTCTGCTCCTCTTCCACTTCATCAAATTCGACCTCTTCCACAGGAGGGGCAGGACAAGGAGGCGACACTGTGGCGGTCACCACAGTCGAAGAATCGGGGAGCGTACACTTTTCTTTCCCGAACCATTTCTTCTTTGATTTACTTGCTTTCTGAAATTTAAGCACAATAAATATCAGAACCATCGATAGAAGAGATAATTTTCATAAGGAAAGGAGCAGGGAATAGCTATTTCAATATACCTTGTCTGCCTTTTCCTTGGGATCAGGGCTCAGAGCCTTCTTTACAGAAGAAAACCAGCTTCCTTTCCTCCCCATCTTCTTTTCATTCCTCAATGTGCCCTATAACATAATACATTACAGTAATTATTTAATATACATCAAAATGCATCACATATTTTTTGTGAATTTTTTGTTGTGACCGAGAATCCATCTGAAGCCGACCCTTTGGGCCGACCACAGCTAGGGGCGGAGCTAGAGCACGACCTATGTGTTCGGCCAAACCCAGTAGTTTTTGTCCAAATCATGTATTTGTCTTAAGAAATTCATCGAATATATACAATTTATTAATTTAGAACTCAGTAACTTAAACAAATTAGATTCTTGAACCCATAAACTTCAAATCTTAACTCCGCCTCTGACCACATCTTTTGAAACTTGGGGATGATGGACCCGACGCTCTACCCTTCTCCACTTAAATACCAGAGCTAGTTTTCTTGGTGTACGGCTCACAAATTTTGTGAATTATTATTACATAAAATGTCCAACAACTTTAATTGTGACTATCTATAGAGGGAATGGAGAATTGGGATTATAATCTAAGATCTGTGAATTAAACTTTCATTGCTAATAAAGATCCCAAGTTTTTCAAGTGTTTATATTAGCTCCATCTAATTCAAATATTACAGTAACTACTAACCCAATTGGACAAATTAAGCACCAAATAGCAACAATCCAACAAAAAATATACAAATTAAAAAAGATCAAACACACATTTATCAAATATCCCAAAAATGAGAAGAAAACAATTTAGAAAACTGAAAATCAAACAGGAAACAAGAAAATATAGAGCTAAATTACAATAAAGAAGCATACATTAAACTTGAAATTGGTGAAATAAGAAAAATATGCAGTAAAAATTGGAGCTGACAGATCTAAGGAAGCTTACATTTCTTTGTTGCGTTGTTGAAAGAACTTAGCTTTATTTCAGATATATCTCCAGCGCCAAATTAGAAAAACAAAAAGATGAGAAAAGAGCTGAATTTTGGTGTCACCCCTTTTGAGGTGAGTACTTGTATAGTAGTAATAATAGTGAGAAAAAGAAGAGAGAGAAAGCAGATCTTGGTGAGAAGATAAAAATGTGCTACCATATATTTCAAAACATATTTTCCAATTTTATTTTGAAAAAATATGTATATAATTCTCAAATTTTGAAATTTTAAGGGTGATTCTAGGATTTGGAATTTGAGATTTTACCAAAATATGAACAAAATTTATGGTCAAACATGAGTTTAACAAATAAATCCCAAATTTATTTTAGCAAAACTCATGGCCAAACGGATCCTAAGTAAAAAGGATACTACCAGCCCATTTGGACATAAGAATATTTTTCACTTTCTAAAATTTTCAATTTTTACTTGGAGATAAATTTTGGAATTTTTTGAAAATTTGAAAAAGGCCAAAAAGATATTTTTCAAAATTTTCAATCAGATCATTTACAAAACTTCAGAAATAACCCAAAATTTTATTCATGTCCAAACAAAACTCTAATTTTCAAATACCATTTTCACTTGAAAAATATTTCACTTTTTTTTGGAATTTTACAATTCTTATGTCCAAGACGCCCACTGAATTCTAAGTAGGTCTTAATTCGAGCCCGATATAAAATCATCTTTGTTAGTAGCTCGTTATCTTATAGTCTATTTGGATGATTATTATACGTAATTTCCTAATGTATCAATATCGTATTGTACTCTATTATTTTGATAAATAAGTAAAATGTTTGGATAGATTATATTATTTGTCGTCATTTCATGATGTCATGTACCAATAATACGAAGATAAACTTGTAATGTTATAAAGAAAATATTGGATACAAGAAAAAATTATTATATGAAAAGATAAAGTAAATAATAAAGAAAATTATTTAATAAGGGCAAGTGAAAGAAAAAGAAAAAAAAGGTAGCGACACAATCGTACCAAATTAATCAATATATAAAGTGATACTTTTTGCCATTATATAAGAATGAATTTAATGATTCATTATAATAAAATTTAAATAATAACTAAAATAAATATTATATTTAAAATAAATATTTAATATGATATAAATCCAAATAAGTTGTTAAAGTAAAACTTTCCGGTGCAAATTTAAATTTAGCCGCTATGAATACTGGTCATCGCATGAAAAAAAGAAAAAAGAGCAGAAAGATCTTTGGGAGCTCCAAAAACTGGACCCCACTTTCATTATTACTCAACCACTTAACCCCTCTAATTCCATTATGTTTCTTTAATTTTTTATATATTTTTTTATTCTGATGAATAATGATTTTATGCTCTCTCGATTTTTGTTGATGTGTTATTTTTACTTTCTATAACAAATATTTATACCTTATTTATTTTAAATAAATACTCTTTTAAAAAATTACATTCCATAGCTATTTTTTAATTTTTATTGTCAAATATCTATTTATGGTCATATCTTACCCTTAAGCCATAAAATACGCTTTGTATTATTTTTCTCTCTCATTCTTTCGGATTTTTCTCCACCCCTCTCTCTCAACGCTTTGTATAATAGCTAACGAGTTCTCTCATGCTCCGTAAAGGAAATTCAATAGCAAGTTGGTTCCAGAAATTCCTGCCTAGTGAAGCAGGATTGGAAAATACAACCTCGTGAAACAATTCCCCTTCCTCTTCACGCCATTTCTCTATCACTACCTCTCCCGTGTCATAAAAACCCAACCTAACAAACGTTTTCTCACCAAGGGTTCTTGATCGAAACGGAAACAGTGACGTTTCGAGTCAAAATCGCGGCCTTCTCGACGATACGACCTTAAGGTTGTTCTTGAACAAAGACGACGGAGTTTGAGGCTAAGCAACTTGAAGATTCTGTTACATGTTTTTTAATTGTATTTCAATGTATCTCGCTGTATTTTCATGTATTTTATTGTATTTATTATCTTTTTTTTATTGTATTTCAATGTATCTCGTTGTATTCCATGTATTTCATTGTATATATCGTCTCGCTATATTCCATGTATTTCATTGTATATATCGTCTCGCTATATTCCATGAATATGTGTGTGTGTGTGTGTGTGTGTGTGTATATATTAATTAATATAATTTATGTATTCAGATATATATTTATTGGTTGAAAACCGAAACATGCACGAACGATATCAACAGAAAAGGGAAGGATTAGAAACTCGGTGATTGCTCTGTTTTGTTGTATTTATCGGGTGGGAAAAATATTCAGCATATTTCGCGTCAAATACAGATTATGGGTATTGTAATTGAGTTATATTAGGAATTTATTGTGTTAATTGATTCACTTTCCGTTTAAAAATAACTGAATAAACCATGATTTGCGCTATTTACTTTACTGTATTCATAAATACATATCGTGAATACAGATGAATACAATAATTGTCTAGCTGGAATCCTCTATTTCATGCCGAGTTTTGTTATTATATTCATGAATACAATAGCTGAAATACATCGAATATACTCTAAAAAACTGAAAATATAACTATAGAAATTAAAGTAATATAGTAAATGGTAGCTACAACTAGCTAATAACCATTAGACAATAGTGGTTTGTGAAAATTCTCATTAAGCCGACAACAATTTCAAGGATTGATAACTTCAAAGAAGAAAATAATCCACACTAGGGGATCCAAATTTTTTCTTATTTGGTTGAGTGCGCTTATCAAATATCATACTTAATATACATTTACGTACACAATATACGTATATTGAAGGGTAAAAATTAATTTTAGCCCGCAAAAGAAGTAATTTACATCCGATAGCTACAAATATGTATAAAATGTATAACATACAAATATATATAAGATATATATATTTTTGGTGATTATATATGAGAGCGACTATATATACAATACCATTTTTCTAGTATTAAATCATAACATAATGCTTTAAATTTGAGAAATGAAGGATTGTAGTGATTTGTGTGTGTTAGAAATTACAGTTACAGTCGATGTATACAGTGAAATGACTTATTACGTCTATTAACATCTCATCATCATTCATAGTAGAAGAACATCCTACTACTAATATATATACTTACGATATCACATGATTAGTCAAAGTTTTTGTTGTTCTAGAGCAATCAGGGTCATAATGGAGCGGTAAATACTTTTTTATCTTTAATTAGAAGTCTTGGGTTCAAGTTCTGGATATGAAATTGCCTTTGGTAATTAGGAAGTATCTTCCCAGAATTCCAGTACAAAGTCAGATTTAGTCAGTCACTATAGGAATACCGCATACTGAGTGGAAAACCAGAAAAAGAGAATATATTATTTTGGTGAATATATTTTCATTTTTGAATCACATTTTCTAATGTGCAAAAACCTTTGATCGTTAGAAAACAAAGTTTTATTCTTTTTGGTTGTTAATGGACAGTGACTTGTTTAAAGTGAATAACGTTCTAATGAGAGTGAAGCTGACGTTTTACCAAAAAAATATTTGGAAATGTCTACTCTGTGACAACTATATCAAAATACTAAGGCAAAATACCTTAAATCACATTTAATTTGGCTTAAATTATTACTATTCTTTTTTAACTATATATGTCCCGTCTTAATTACCCCCATCAACTTGGTCTTTCGAGTGTCATTACCCCCTTAGACATTGATGTGACAAAAAGCGTGGGTGCATTCGTCTGTCACGTAATTTTTTTATATATGTGGCATTTTTTTGAAAAATAAAATAATATTTTTACCTGTTGAAGAATATTACTTTTTTAGATAATTTTTTTCGAATATAATTAATAATAAACTTGGATAGAACTACATTATTTAGGCTAAATCATGTTTATTTCCGGGCATAATCCACTAATTCATGTTCTATCCAAGTTTTATTATAAATTGTATTCGAAAAAAATTATCTAAAAAAGTAATATTCTTAAAAAGGTAAAAATATATTTTATTTTTAAAAAATATGCTACATATATAGAAAAATTCACGTAGCAACGAGTGCACCCACACTTTTTATCATATCACTGTCTAGAGGGTAATGACTCTCAAAAGGATAAGTTAATGAGGGTAATTAAGATCGGGCACAATTCGAGAAAGATACTAATAATCTGAGCCAGACTTTTGAAATAGCAAGAACAACCAACTTATTTGGACTGTTAGTAATATAGACGTAAAATTGAAATAAACCCTTTTTTCTTTGTTTTATTTTTTTGGAAAAAAGGGAGCAAATGTGTGATGACCACTGTTTGTAATGATATGTAAAATTAGTAAATATAAGTTAAATCATAAGTGATAACATTCAAATTTGATAATTATTGAAAAAAGAAAAGAACTTAGGAGAAGACTAATCTCTGAATGAGAAGATTTTTTAAGTTCCCATATGGGCAGACTAGACCTTTTCTTTTTTTTTTTTGGTAAATATAAACTTTTTCATTTATTCTTTGCCATACCAACAACTTGCTCCATATAGTAGCAGAATAAGTACAAAAAAATGCTAGTTGACTTTAATTTATTTTTAAGCAACAAGTTTGAATATTTAATTCTACCCTAGTGGGACTTAAAAAGGGATGACACTGTACCTGATGTAATTAAATAGATATTTTTTTTGGAAGTAAAAAATTATCTTTTGAAAGGAGCTGCTTTTAATAAGAAGAAAGAAAGATGCATTTGCAATAGGGTCGCATTTTAACATTTTAATTTTATTTAACGGTGAGTTTTATCTTTACTGGTCGGGTTGGGTGTATATGTGGATTTTATATGTTTTGTTTAGGTGTTAATTATTTTATTTAATTCAAAAAATATAAAATATTTCATGTAGATTGTCACATCATAATTTTTTCATCGAAAAATTTATAATTACGGTTGAATGATCATTTGTGTACAATAGAGACAGTTAAATAACTTTCTTGTTACAAACGAAAGAAAAAGTGATTTTAATTCATAATATTGGATAGTTAAATAATTATTTGAGTAATGAACTCATATAAAAGATTTCTTTATTTGTCGATATTAAGGCACTTATTTAACAAAATTATTGAGATATACGAATACAACCGTTAAAATTAATTGCAACGTAAATCTTAGTGACCGTTATAATATTGATTTTTATATTATCACGATCGACCCCACAGACAGTGCATTTTGCATTTAGTTCCCTTCTTCTTTCTTTAATTATCTTTTTCTTTAAAAAAAACATTGGTTGTATTTTAGAGTCATTGTTTTTTTTTTTCCGTTGAAAGGATATTTAAATAGCAGCAAAAGAGGTTACACACTTAAATCATTGTTGGGTACTCTAGGACCCTATTGAAGCAATATTTTGGAGAATTGTTTCCATATTACAATCCACAAATATCCTAACCAAATCAGTTTCTAGAACGTCTGCCCAAAATGTATCATTGGCAAACATCGGAAGAACTGCTAGTATGCTGGATCTGTTCAAAAAGACTGCCTTTGTTGCTTCCTTGACCAAAGCATCTGCCACCCTATTCTGCTTCTAGTAAGTGTACTTTACCACGACCCTGTCCATCCTGCATATTAAGGACCTGCATTCACAAATTATAGGATCGTAAGTGAGGTACCTGTTATTAGTAATTGTATAATTTCAGCTCAGTCGGTATTGATTTCAAGAGAAACCAAATTATTTTGTTATGCAAGTTGTAGTCCTTTTAGGAGGGCCTTCAGTTCTACCATAGTGTTGGTTGTATGGGGGATATTCTCCATAAACCCAATTATCCAATCTCCATTGCGATTTCTGAAAACTCCACTGATTCCTCATATTACTGAGTACTCTTTAGTTGCACCATCCGTATTCAGTTTGTAGGATCCTCTCCTTGGTGGCTCCCATTTGATTATGATTTGGTGTGTTGTTTTGGTGGAAGCATTTTTTGTCAACACAAGGTATTTTGTGGCTTTGGAGATGGTGTTGGAATAGTTGACAAACTCTTTTTTGTCATTAAAGAGATTGTTGTTTCTGGTTAACCAGATATGCCAGAAACAGAAGGGAATGATGTTTTCCTAGAGAATAAGGCTATTGAAAGGCTTTTTCCTAATTGAACTCCAAGTTGATGGCCATTGTTAGGCTGAAAAGATCGGGTTCTGCTGTCTATTTTCACTGGATGCTTTGGAGAGTAATTCGTTCCAAAAGCGTACTGCATTGGTGCACTCAAAGAAGATATGATCGATTGTTTCTTGACCATTATTGCAGTAAGAGCACGAGGGGTCATAGTTGACCCATATTCTTTGGAGATAGCTCCTTGTGGGAAGCTTTTTGCGGGTAAGAAGCTAGATGAAATTCTTTATTTTGTTGGGTGCTTGAGGTTTCCATACCCAATTGAAGGTTCCTTCCTCATCTGTTCCAAAACTACTATAAGCATTTCTTAGAAGAGAGTAAGCAAAGCTGTTTGAGTGGTAGCCACTGGTAATTAATCCCCACATGAGAATGTCCTCTTTTGCTGGATTTGGGGGAATGAAAATAGAGTTTATCAAGTTGAGGATGTTAGGGGGCAGATACATGGATAAAGTGGATAGGTCCCAATCCCCCGAATTGTAGACTGTGTTCACCTTGGTATTTAGATCATTCAAGGAAAGCGGGCCCTCAATCAATTCCCTAATTGCCGGTTGATTAGGTATCCAAGGATCATTTAGAAAGCTAACCTTATTTTCTTTATAGACTACCCATCTGCTTGCTTTTCTACAAGTGTTCCATCCCTTCAGAATGCACTGCCATGTAGAGGATTTGGGGTATCTAGGACATCTAACGATTCCAGTTATTCTATGTGTTTGGCTTGGGTTGCAGTGCTTATAGATGAGGATTCTTGCCCATAAGCTATTGGTATTTTGGTAATTCCTCCAAGCAAGATTTGTGAGGGCTGCTTTATTCTTTATGTCAGCTTTTTGAAGCCTTAATCCTCAATCAACATTCTTTTTAATGACCTTATCCCAATTGATTAGGTGCAATTTTTTCTTATCTAGAGTGGTGCCCCATATGAAGTTCCTTTGGACTTTATCAATTTGTTTGGTAACTTTGGTGGGCAAATTGATATATTGCATGACATGGCTTGGGATATTATTTACGGAGGACTTGGCCAGGACATTTCTGCCATACATGCTTAGGCAACTGGTTTTCCATCCAACCAATTTGGATTGCATGTTATCAATTATGAATTGAAAATCTGCACTGGTAGATTTTTTATAGAAGATGGGGAAACTAAGGTATTTGCCAAAGGATGTGGTGGCTTGAACGGATAGTGAGTTGGTGAGGCTCTCTAGAGAATCTTGGGATGTATTGGAGGAAAAGATCACTCTAGACTTGGCAATGTTGATTTTTTTACCTGACTTCTTATTGAAGGTCTGCAGAATATAGTGGATCGTATTGTAGTTTCTGGTGCTTGCTTTGGCAAACAAGGTAAGGTCATCTACAAATAATATGTGAGAAGTCTTTGGGCCAGCTCTATTGATACTTATGGGTTGCCAAAGTTTGTCCAGGACAACCTTATCAATAGACCTGGATAATCTTTCCATACACATTATGAAAAGGTAGGGAGATATTGGGTCTCCTTACCTTATGCCTCTTGAAGGCTTGAAAGATTCAGTTTTCCCACCATCAACAAGAATTGAGATGGTAGAAGAGCTAATGTATGATATAATGAGTTTGGTTAAGCCAGGTGGGAAATTGAAGGCATGAAGAGTGTCCCTGATGAATGACCACTCCAGCCTATCAAAAGCTTTTTCAAGATCAATTTTGAGGATCATGTTTTCATGTCTCCCTTTCATTTTCCTAAAGTGAGTGATGTATTCTTGCACGATGATGACATTATCACATGTTCTTCTATTGGAGAGGAAACTGGCTTGGCTAGGCCCAATGATGTGGGGCAACATGGGTTTTATTCTGTACAATGATTTGGTGATGGACTTGTATATTGTGTTACACAGTCCAATTGGCCTGAAGTTTTTCTGCATTGATGCTTGGGGCATTTTGGGATGCGGCATAGCAGGGTTTGGCTCATGGTTTCACCCATGAAGTTGGAAGAGAAGCATTTCTTGCAGAAATTTGTAATAGAGCTACCCACAATGCTCCATTATTTCTGGTAGAAGAAAGGGTGAAGTCCATCAGGACCAGGAGATTTAAATAGTTTATGGGAGAAGATTGCCCTTTTTATTTCCCCAACTCAAGTAGCGTGTCCAGTATATCCCTTTGGGAATCAGAAAGGGTGTGGGACATAGAAAGATGATTGGTAGTGGCCATGGGTGCTTGGGAGTGGGAGGAGGTATAGAAGTTTGTGAAGAAGCTAATTATGGTTGTTTGGATGTCATGTTGGTCATAGAGCCAGTTTCCCTTCTCTTCTTTTAGAGAGAGGATTATGTTCTTTCTTCTTCTGTTGAGAGTGGAAATATGGAAGAATCTAGTGCTAGCATCACCCTCATTGAGCCAGTTAATCCTATATTCGAGCTTCCAGAAATCCTCTTCATTTTTAGGATTGAGTTAAGCTCACTAGCCAAATTAGTTTCTAGGTTTAACGAGTAGCTACTGAATTGGTAACTAGGTGATTTTTGCATTCCTACAATTTTAGCTAGAGTTCTTCTTTTCTTGTGGAAGATGTTACCAAAGGTATCTCTGTTCCACTTAGTAACAATTCTTTTGAAAGAGTTAGTGGATTGGAGGAGAGTGGAATTTTCAGTGAAAGTCTCATTGATGATGTTAGGGAATGATGGGTGGCTAGACCACTGGATTCAAATCTAAAGGGTCTAGTCATATTGTTGGATGGTGTCCCTACCAGGATAACCTGGATGGGGCAGTGGTCAGAAAGAGTCCTAGGTAGGTGCAACACAGTAGCCTCAGGGTACTGTTTGATCCAATTTTCATTGGCAAAACACCTATTAATTCTTTCAAGGATCAGGGAGACCCTATAGATGTATCTCTTATTAGACCAAGTGTATTTACTCCCTTTGTAGCATAAATCTAGCAGATTAAATTCATTTATACAATTCCAAAATAGGTTAGTCCAGCTAGTGCTTATGGGATTACCCCCAAATTTTATCACTTGCCTTTAAGACTTCATTGAAGTCTCCTCCCACAAACCAGTTATTTGTGAGAATTTTGCAGATTGAAATTAGGTTATCCCATAGGAATTTCCTATCAACTAAAAAATTACTTGCATAAATTGCGGAGAAAAAGCCAGTGAGTATGATTAGGTAATACCTTCACCATTGCATGAATACCTTGAGGGGTGGTGGCCACCTTATCGACACTCACACTTTCCTCCTTCCACATAATCACTATCCCTTAGAAAGGCCGATTGCAGGTGATTGGATAATCATATCGAACTGGAGCTCTTCTGCTAGCTTCTTGTGGTCTGCCATTTTTGTTTCAAGAAGAACGAGCATGGCTGGCTTGCGCATTTTACCATCTTCATACAACGCCGCTTGCACTTAGCATTGTTTTCACCCCTAACATTCCATATGATGTAATTCGTCAATTTAGCCCTAAAATACAAGACCCATCAATTACCCACACTAGGGTTGAGCCACAACCCTAACTTATGGGTCTAGCTACTCATAATTAAAGACAAAAATAAAGAAATAGATGAAGAACAACTCATATTAATTAATCACTAAGATAAATAACAAGATTCAATGATGAAATGTAGATAATGTCACACCTCCTTTTTATGAAGTTTTAATATACCCCGTGAAGGGTGTAAAGGAGTTTTTCTAATTAAAGGACAGTCGGAACGGGATTTATTTATTATTTTATTCAGAGTCGCCACTTGGGAGATTAATGGTGTCCCAAGTCACCAATTGAATCCCGAACCGAGGAAAATATGACTCTGTTAACAGTTTGCGAACCAGAAATCCGGATAAGGAATTCTGTTAACTCAGGAGAAAGTGTTAGGCACTCCCGAATTCCGTGGTTCTAGCACGATAGCTCAACTGTCGTATTTGATTTTATCTAATTTCCCTATATATTCTATTTTTATGTGCTTTCTATTAATAACCCGCTTTTATTGTATTTATTGTTTATATTTTACAAGAATTGCAACGTCGTAAAAATGTATCTCGAACCACGCCGTATCAGTATGCCCGTGGCTTTTAACACATTTCGACTTTGTTGAGATTTGAATTTGGGTTACATAAATGTGCACCCGTATTTAGGAAAGTAATATTATTATCAACCGCGCCTAAAACATCTACGTGTTTGTTAACTTTGGGAAAGACCGTGAAATTCGCTAAAAGGTCCTTCCAATTCTAAGTATTTTTTTTTTTGAATTAATCATTTATTGAGGGCCCCGCAATTTTACTCTTTGCCTTTGGCAAGGCTCATCTCATTTATATTATTAAATGCTAATCCTAAGTAAACTATATTCCTTATTTGTTTTTGTCCTTAAATCAAAGCAAAAAGCCCTAATTAATTTGTTATATGAACATTTTATTTATTGTGTAGACAAACTCAGGCATATATTTTTAGATTTTTATCTCAATCAGGCCCAATAAGCGTGTGTTGTTTTAAATCTGTCAGTAATAGGCCTTAAACAAATCCAGGCCTTCACACGTTAAATTGAATACATGAATTGGGCTAGTGTTGCGTGAGCTGAAGCCCAAATCACATCAGGCCAGTAGGCCTTACACTAATCTGAAACTTACACAAATACTGAACCAGACGTGATGAATTGAACTTTTAAACTATTCTAAGTATATTCAGTGACACTGCAGAATTTAACGAAGCAACACTTAAATTTTCGTGTTCATATTCGTTTGTTTATCTATTTATCTGTAAATTCTAAACATTAGCGAAATAGGATCTAAGCAAAACATAATTTTAAAGTCAAAACAGACATAAATTGAACTACTGAAAATGTTATTATCACTGAAAAACATCTGAAATTGTTACTTTAATTATTAACTTCTTCAATCAAAGTTAGACTAATCTAATCAAAGTACACTGAAATCAGTATCATGCTTCCAGATTTATTTATAAGCTAATTGTTCGAACTATTTTAAATCTAACAGTATTTTGCTAATTCACTAGATTCTAAAGTTCTATTAGAATACTATTACAAATCAAATATCATCTCTAATCTAATAGAAAAGTAAGACAGTCCGATATTTATAGTCCAATACAAGTTCAGTTATTCCTATCAAATACAGGCTTCATATCTAATACTACATCTATACTAATGTAATCAAAATTAATAACAATAAACAGCCTTCATGATCCAGATATGAAGATATTTCTCGTGTTTTCACTTCAATTGCATTTCAATTCATCAATGTAGTTACAACAGGGAAGGCAGAAGTTATGTACCTGATCAGAAAAACGTGAAGAAAAGAGAATTAGATCTCTAGAAATCAATCAACAACAGCAATCAAACAGCAAACTCAATCACAGCCTCAATCACCACCAGATTTTAACCACAGCAATGGTAGAAATCAACAAAAAACCAATACTCGACCAACTCAATGCAATCTCAATGATATTTAATCAACAGAAACAATCAGAATCATCCAAACAGCCTTCAAATTGACTTAAAACTAATGGAACAGTAAGATTTTTGAACTTTTCTACTGTGTTTGGTATTTTTGAGTTTTGGAAATGGTTAATTTCGAAAATGGAGGTCTAAGATAGCAGAACTATTTTAGAGAAATTTTCAGATTGCTAAAACGTTTTTTTAATGAGGCATATAAGTGCCTATTTATAGATTTAAAAAGGGAGGGAAATTCAAACTTTGTTAATTACAAAGTAGCCCCTCTCTTATTTCAATTTCGTCCTTATTTTTTTATTAGTTATTTAAATGACTAACTTATTTATTAGAAATTATATTAGATACCCCATCTAGAATCTTCTAATCCTGATGTAATTCCCTATTTGCCCCGACTTCTCTTAAAGTTCTACCCTATTGCCACTTTCCTCTACCCAAACTAACCCTACTTCCTAAGACTTATTACCAATATCCTATTTTATATCCCCAAATTACCCCTGAATATAAGTCAGTTTTACCAAACGACCTAATGCCCTTTTACCCTGAATTACTAACTATTTTTTCAGAATTTTTTAAAGCTGAATTACTACTAATTATTAACACTAATCAGAATTTTAACAAAAGAAATATCTAACAATCAAATCAGCTATAACCAAATCACTAATTACTGTTAATACTAATTAACCTCCTAAAAATTTACTAATTATTACTACTGACTAACAATACTAATATCAGAGTTTAACTAAAAGAAATTAACTCAAATATCAGAATCAAACAATTGACACAAAAATCAAACAAATTAAAATCAAATTGAAAATTATCAGAATCTAATTGTTAAACCCTAAAATTAATATATATCAACCTATTTAAAAGGTAAATCCTAATTATTAAACTAATCTTATCAAGAAAGAAAAAATCATGCAAAGAAACAATCAAGTAAAATACAGAAAAACAAAAGAGGAAAACTTAGCACTTTTCTCGTTTATTCAAGTAGTCTTTGGCTTTTCTTTTTCTTCTTTTTCTTTTAATTTCCAGCATCCAGGATGTCTCAAGGCAATTTTCTTGAACTTGGTCGCCGACAAATCCTAGTTTTGACGTTTTGAGTCTTTTCAATGACTTTTAAAGTTCAGGGCTCTTAGAAATAGGTTGAGGAGGGTTAGGGGTGCCACAGTATGATTTTGGGGTGATTTGGGTGAACTAGTGTTCGCCGAAATTAGGGTTCCGGCGACACTTTTTGGAATATTCGAGATGATTCAGAGGGATTTGAGGAAAAAGGAGTGGAGGGGTGAGATCAGGAGGTCTAAGCGATTCTGGGGTGTATTTTTTGGAGTGATTGGCATTGGTGTTGTCTCCCGCCGGTAGGGTTCCGGCGGGGACTGGAGAGAAGATGGGGGCGGCAGAGAGATAAGGAAGAAGAAAGGTATAGAATGAATTAGGGTTTGTGTATTTTTGGTATATTAAAAGAGGCTTGATAAACGGGAGTCGTTGGGTTAAACAAATTAATGGCTCGGATTAATTGCTATCTCAACGACGCAGTTTGTTTTTTTAATGAAGACTTAAACCCCGTCCGTTAGATTGATCAAATGAACGGCCCAGATTTAAAATAAAAAATGCCGTCGTTTTATTATCTTAATGGGATTAGACTTTGACCGTTAGATTAGTTGTTTCAATGGCTCAGATCAGATTAATTAAAATGGGGTTGTTTGGTCTTAAGGTTGGGCAGACCGGGTAAAATTTTTGGGCCTGGACATTTTTTGGGTTTGGTCTGGTAATTAATCTGATTTTTCTGTTAGCCCAAATCCTTTATTTTGTATTTTTGCATTGTATTTTCCTTTTTGTATTTTTTTATTTTATTTTTCTTTTGTATTTTTTTTTTGTATTTTATTTATTTTCTGATTTTATTTGATTGTTAAGCTAATTAAATTCTAAAATTTACTTAATATCTATTTATAGTAAGTTTCAATTAAAACACTAAAGTTTGACCGCACCCTCTTTGCCCGGAAACACGAAGAGTTTTCATGCAAAGACAAGTTAGCGGTAATGGGGGATTTTTGCCCATTCGCATATTCCGTGTGAAGCATTTTTGAAAAACTTTGACCGCACCCTGCTTCATAGGTTGCCTACATATCCCGGGCTAAACAGGAATCAGGTCAGTGTAGTTCAGGAGTGTCTGGTAGCTGGGACTACCAGAAAGCTGTGATTTCACTGCTGTTGCTGTTGCTGCTGCTTGCTGACCTCCTTATTACACCATGTAAAGATAAAAAGAAGCCAGCCTAAGCTATGCTCTATGATTTACAAAAATCCTATCTATGCCTGGTATCTTATGTTCTTGTATTGCCTTGATCTTGCATCTTGTATTCTTTCAATGGAATTCTGGCTGTTGCTTTGACTGTGTTTGAAATATGTGTCCATTCTTCAGGTGGACTCCTGCTTGTGATTGTTTGAAAAAGTATTCCCTTGTTCTTCAGGTGGGCTCCTACTTGCGATTGCTTGAAAAAGTATTCCCCTGTTCTTCAGGTGGGCTCCTGTTTGCGATTACTTTAACATGTATTCCCTTGTTCTCCAGGTGGGCTCCTGCTTATGATTACTTTGAGAAAGTATTCCCTTGTTCTCCAGGTGGGCTCCTGCTTATGATTACTTTGAGAAAGTATTCCCTTGTTCTCCAGGTGGGCTCCTGCTTATAAAATTAGATAACCAAAAAAACTTTCCTGCCCCAGTATGGTGATTGGGCATATCATGTTATCAGATGTTGAAATTAAAACTAGAATTTGAATTGTACTTCCCTTGTTTTTTAGGTGGGTGCCTGCTTGCTGCTTTTGAACAGATATTCCCTTGTTCTTCAGGTGGGTTCCTGGTTGCTGTCTTTAAAAAGTATTCCCTTGTTCTTCAGGTGGGCTCCTGGTTGCTGAACTTGAAAAGTATTCCCTTTATTTTTCAGGTGGGCGCTTGCTTGTTGAATTTTGAAAAGTATTCCCTTTGTTTTTCAGGTGGGCGCCTGCTTGCTGAATTTGAAATGTATTCCCTTGTTCTTCAGGTGGGCGCCTGCTTGCTGAATTTGAAATGTATTCCCTTGTTCTTCAGGTGGGCGCCTGCTTGCTGAATTTTGAAATGTTTTCCCTTGTTCTTCAGGTGGGCGCCTGCTTGCTGAATTTTGAAATGTATTCCCTTTGTTTTTCAAGTGGGCTCCTGCTTACAACAAACATACAAAATGAGGAAAACTTTCTGCCCCAGTTTGATAACTAGGTGCATGATGTTACTGAATGTTAACTTTGAGAGATAAAAGTTGTATTATACTTCCCTTGTTCTTCAGGTGGGTGCCGGCTTGCTGAATTTTGGAATGTATTCTCTTGTTCTTCAGGTGGGTGCCTGCTTGCTGAATTTTGGACAGTGTTCCCTTGTTATCCAGGTGAGTTCCTGCTTACAAAGAAAAATTCTTTCTGCCCCCGTTTTAATCAAAGAACAATTTGTTAGTATAAAATGGTGGTCAGCTGCTGGCATTCTTGTTGGCCATGCTTTTGCTTCCGAACTTGATCCGACTTGCTTCTTTGAACTTGTTTTGTCTTGCCATGACTTCCCGGCTAACTTTCAAATCCTCTGATCCTGGTGACCCAAATGTTTTACCCCATGCTACTGTCTTGATGTTTCTGTTCCCTTTTCTGTGAACTTTGCTTTTTCTTCCAATTATCTGCTTACCCTTTTGATGGGATTTACATTGATCCTTCATGTTTCACTGTCCTTTAATAAGTCCTGAACTCATTGTGCCATACAACTGGGAAGATGGTAGTTAGTTTTGACTGAAAATGTCTTATAGACAGATTTCAAGAAAAATGAAATGCAATGACCTCGAAGTTTTGAGGATAAAAAGACTCTGAAAAGAGAAAGAGGATAGGACTAATCTGAGTGGAAAGGCTGATTTCATTGATCATGCCATGCATTTTGGATTAACCAGCCTAGTCTGTCCAAACAACCCAACTGTCAATTGCCTCATTTGCTGTTCCATATTTTCACAATTTGATCTTCACCGAAAACCCAAACCTCACTTGTTTTGCCATGTATCAAACATCTTTCAACCACAGACTTCTTTCATTTGCCCATCTGAAAACTCACTTTCGCCTTACGGTGCCCGTGAGGGTTTTCACCAATAAGTCTCTCTCATTTTAATATCTCTCAACTCACATCGCCTTACAGTGCCCGTGAGGGTTTTCACCAATAAGACTCTCTCATTTTTTAATTTTCTCCTCTTCTGATACCCGAATGTTGTCCACAACATGATTCACCTTACCTACTTGTATTGACATTTCTTAAAATTGATCAGAAGGTCTTTCTTTGG
>MU770531.1:44851-54213 GCA_026770625.1 Nicotiana glauca | reverse complement strand
AAACCATTCAGATGCTACTCCCGAGAGGCTTTCCCCAAAATAAGCTATAAGCAATTCTTCATTTCTTCCCACACCTCTCAATTGGTTGCCATACCTTTTTAGGTGGGCTATGGGGTCTCCATGTCAATCGTACTTTTCAAATTTGGGAACCTTGAAACCAGGCGGCAAGTGGACATCGGGGAACATGCATAGATCTCTGAAGGCAACACTGTTTTGACCTGCCATTGCTTGCGTGTTTTTCAGTTGTTGTTCGAATCTTTTCACTCTTTGGGCATTTTCTTCCTGTACCCTCTTTTGGGTAGGCTTCTCGATGTTTGCAGGAAGATCAAACGAGTACGATTGGTACTCGGGAGAGTGGTATTGTTCTTGCTGTGTAGCAAAATTATGACTCATGACAAGGCTGTCCCTGGCCATTGGCCCAGGCTTGACGCATTTTGGTTATTTGTTGTCTTAACATCCGCACCTCTTCACTCAACCCATTATCAATCAACTGAGGTCGGGCACTGATATTAATCAACTCAGTTCGGTTGTCGTTTGCCATTGCCTTTTGTCTTTGTGTTGCAACGAGGAATTACCGTTTTAAAACCACAAACCAACTACCTTTCTGGAAATAGCAAAACGAAACCACCATGTTAGCGTTAGGGTATTTAACATATTGATTTTCTTTGTTTTTCCGCTATTTTCTTTTCTTTTGCCTTTTTGTGGTTTTTCCTCTTTTTTTTCTTTTCCTTTTGGTTATGGTTATGGTCGAATACTACGTGGATTGCCTACGTATCATGACCCCGCATGAATCAGACCGAGCGTAGTTCTTGCAAATTAATGCAAAAATAAAGAGATATTTATTTGGATTTTCAAATTTGTTTTCTTTGAAGGGAAAATACAGAAGCAGACTCCAACTACAAACTCGATGATTAACACTAGATCAAGAGTACATCAAAACTTCACTTCTTGGGGCCCGTGGGGCATCACTCAGCATCGCCACAGGCTTTCGCAAAACTGAGAAGGTTTCAATGTCAATTGAGACTATTTTTTAACAACAACTGGCCATGTAATGGCTTATTTTGACAAAGTGGCTATTTTTGCTAAATTTTGTTTAAGAAACTACAAACTCGATGATTTAAGAACACATCAAAATTTTTCATCCTGGGGCCCATGGGGCATCACTCGGCATCGCCACACGCTTCCGCAAGACTGAGAAGGTTTCAATGTGAATAGATATTATTTTTTAACAACAACTGGCCATGTAATGGCTTGTTTTGACAAAGTGGCTATTTTTTGCAAAATTTTGTTTAAGAAACTACAAACTCGATGATTTAAGAACACATCAAAATTTCTCATCCTGGGGCCCATGGGGCATCACTCAGCATCGCCACAGGCCTGTGCAAGACTGAAAAGGTTTTAATGTCAATTGTGACTATTTTTACAAAATTGGCCATGTAATGGCTTATTTGACAAGGTGGCTATTGTTTTGCAAAATTTATTAAATGACTAAACTTGATTTTGCGGATATGGCCTTTCAACATTTTCGCAAGGGATATTTCAAGGTTGTGCCCACAAATTATTTAAAGTGACTCGAAGTGGCTATTCTTGTAAAAACGGCCTTCCGGCATTCTTTTGAGGGACATTTGGCTTGTTTTTAAACAAGAATGACATCACCCGACTTATTATATAAAAATTAAAATTTTGGCATTTTTTGACTATTTTTGCAAAAGGGGTGGTTGGACCCGATGATGGTTGTCTACGTATCTCACATCCGGTGAAAATCCAACCAGCGTAGTTCGGGCCGATTGGCCAAAATCAAAAATATTTTTGACCAACAATTTACTTTCTATATTTTTTCGAATATTTTATATTTTTCTATATTGTTTTTTTCATTTTTCAAAAATCCGATAGCATTTCGGTACTAATTGGACATTGGGTTTTCACAACAGATGAATATCCTCCCTTAGTCCTAAAACTGCTATTTTTCACAATTTTTCACTCATTGTATACAAGCTGGTCAACATGCGAAGCCGAGCAAAATAAATGCAAGTAGCACGTAAGATGCATCAGGATGGTCATTTCAATTCAGGTCACCTGTCCTAGACGGACCTAACCCCTGTGTTGAGTCCCCTAAGTCAAATGCACATGATGCAAACAAACGTTCTACTAGGGATCCGACATGAGTTTATTGTTCTTCTAGGTTTAAACCCTAGGTTTATTGGTCTAGACCTGGCTTACCCGAGCGGACAACTCAGGCCGAGGGGGAGGCAGCGTACCGGGGATACAGAAGCTCCGCCGGCTTAGCAACTTATCCAAACCTCGTTCTAAATTGGGAAAGACTCTAAATAGATGAAAAGCTACACGAAGTACACCCTTCTCCATGATGTAGAAGATTCAGAAAGAGGAAGGGATTCGCGATAGTTTATATACAATTAAACAAATATTAAAGCGGTAAAACATTTAGCACATAAGGCATGGAACATATAGCAAAATCAAATAAGCCAAATACAACAATTTAACGGAGCTCGAATTCTTGAACCCTGAACCGAAGTTCTGGGTTCTTTTCCCCAGCAGAGTCGCCAGAGCTGTCACACCTCCTTTTTCCGAAGAAAGCTTTTATCGGCTTTTACTACACCCCGGGAAATGATATAGTAATAAAGGAGTTTTTCCAATTTAAGGACAATTTAAATGGGATTCATTTTTATTAAAGGTTCAGAATCTCCACTTGGGAGATTTATGGTGTCCCAAGTCACCGGTTTGAATCCCGAATCGAGGAAGGGTTTGACTCTGCTTAACAGTCGCGAACCAGTAATCCGGGTAAGGAATTCTGTTAACTCGGGAGAAGGTGTTAGGCACTCCCGAATTTCGTGGTTCTAGCACGGTCGCTCAACTATCATATTTGGCTTAAAATATTTGATTTTAATACATGTTATCCTATTTGTGCATTTTTTTTAGAATTAATTACCGCTTTTGTCAAATTATTTTAGTTTAAGAAAATGAACATCGGTTAAGGACATATTTTCGGATCACGTCACATAAAATTTACCCGGATCCTCGACATATTCTTATTCGACGTTTTTGGATTTGAATTTGGGTTGCATGAAATGCACACCCATATTTAGGAACGTAAGATTATTAAAAATGCACCTAAAGCGACTAACGTATTGTTATCTTTTGGGAAGGCCGTGAAATTCGCTAAACGGCCCGTCCCGAATTCTAAGTATTTTTGAATTAAACAATTAATGAGGGCCCCACAATTGTGTATTTGATTTGGCGAGGCTCATCTCATTTTATTATAAAGGTTTTATAGCTAGTTCTTTCATACAGTGTATAAACTATAAAGAAATAGATCTCGTTGACCCCAAAGAATTCTATTTTCCTTCATGGATTATCCTAAAATTTCTGCACCTTTCTGAAGGTGAAGTTTATACAAAATAAACTATACCGTAGAGAAATACTAAAGACAAGGAACTTGGGATTTGAAGCAAAAAAAAGAAATCAGTGTAAAGCACATCACATACAGGAGAAAATGTATCGAGTGTAAAAGGAAGCAAAGACAAGGACAACAATAAACCAAAAAGAATAATGTCGACACTTACTTTGCTAGTTAAGCAAAAAATCATAAAACAATCACTATAGTTAGTTATAGTGAAGATCATTGGGTAGAGATATAGGTACAATTTACCTGTGAAAATGAAAACCGTCTGTCCGGACTACAATCCAAGCGGATAGCATCAACTTGATTTGAAATTGGAAAGACCTCAAATACTCTGGTTTAATTTTATTAATGCCTTCTGCGAGCAAACCAAGTTCCTCAGTAAGGAATGAGTAGTTCTTCCAGAAGCCTTTTGTTGCTATATTTTCGGAGTGAACTCGATTGCTTTCTTCCTTGGTCTTTTAACATGAGTATTTTCTCGGTATTTCACAACATCTTCCACCTCAAAATGACCAGGAAAAGAGAGTTGGACCAAATAAAGGCCAATAAAATGAGGGATGAAGCTCCAGCAATTTGTCACAGCAAAAACAGCAAAATCGCATTAATTGACTACTGAAATCGAGCCAAATAGAGGCAGAAATCAATTCAGGTGCATCTCAGCAATATTAATCTAGCAGCAACAAACAACATTTAAGCCCTAGATTCCAAATCCAAAGAACCAATCCGCGGACAATTTGGACATTCATCTTTGCAGCACTAAACCCTCCAGATTTCTATTCCTTTCATTCCACTTGCATTAGCTCCATAACGCTAACTTTGTACCCAAACAATAATGTATCAAATAATAATTTAATTCCCTCCATAGTTCATAGATTTTTGTTTTTAAAAAAATGATTCAATAGAGAGAAGACATCCTAACCAAAGTCACATATTTCTTGACTCTTAAATCCAAGTGTGCTTACACTCTGAAAACTTGACAACAATGCAGTGAACTTAAGGTTGATGAATCAAGGCCGAAAAGGTAGCTACAAGTCAAATTTCCTACTACAAATCTGAAAGAAGACAACAGCAAACAACAAACGACCCCAACTAGCTCAGATTTGAAATCCAAAAATACAGGAGAATACCAACAGAAATAGTGACAGTTTTATTTTATTATTTTTGACTAAATCAATCTCAAATTCCATTGTATTTCTTCTTCTTTCTTTTCGTTCGTTGCTAAAGGCCTATGTGTGCACTTTTTCTCTCAAAGGAGTCTGTTCTTGGTGATAATGAAAATGGAGAGGTGACTGCCGAGTCACTTAATGGGATAGAAAAAGAGAAGCCTCCAAGTAAAGTTTCATGTGACTTTGGTGTTAAAGCTTCGTGCCTGTTGTTCAATTAACTCAAAATTCAGAGAATTTCAATGGACAAACTACCAAGACAATCCATTAGAAGTAATACGAATGCTTAACTCTACAGTCATGAAACATACCACTGAAGGCAGAAAAAGGATCGAAATTAGAGCCACTGATCTCTCACATGAATTTTAGTAATAGGAAACGATTTCAACCATATCAATATAAGTACTGAAATTAATGAAAATGGAAGAACACGAAATCCTCTAAGATGTATTGCCCAAATTTATGACAGTAACAACTTGACATTAGCAAGTGTACATTTAGAGCCAACAAAGTGATATAGTTGAAAAGCATTTGAGATCCGATAAGTAATTTCTCAAGGAAAGTAGCAAAACAACTCAACAAAACATTGAACTAACAGCTTGAAGTGAATTTAATAATTCTCATTCCTAGTAGCAAATACAAACAATTAGAGATTCAGGGATATGTACCTGATGCTCGAATCAAAGGTTGAAATGGCTAAAAAAAACGTAGAAATGAAAGAGGGTTTAATGACTCAACCATCGACAACAGCGAGCAACGAACAACAACGAGAAAGCAGCAAAACCAGCATAAAACTTCAATTTTCAGAAGAAATTTCCTCGGAATCCATTTTTTGATATTTATATAAACTTGTCCTTTTGCTTGGAGAGGAAGGGATCTGATATGTGTGTGAGATGATGATTAAAGGAGAGAATCGAGAGGAAGGGAAAAATCCGATAAAAAAAGCCCCGGAGATCAGTGAGATCTGGAGAAAAAAAATGGAGAAGCCCCCTCCAAGATGTGTTCGTGTGTGATTTTTATGTGAAGAAGAAGATGGGTATGGGACACGTAATTTCCGTGTCTCTAAGGGGAAAGTGGTTTCGGCTGGATTGCAAGTTTTGGGAGGGTTTAATGAGAGTTTGGCTTGGGCTGGCCCAAAACATGGGTATTTTGTTAAGACCTTTATTTCTTTTATTTATCTTTGTATTTCATTTTGTATTTTGTATTATTTCTTTTCTGATTTTATAGAAATGCAAGGATTAAAATAAAGTCCTAATATATTTCAAAATTAGACTAACTAACTCCTAAAAGTTGTTTAAAATTTATTTCGTGACGAATTCTCAATTAAATAATTAAAAATGCAAAAGTGGACTATTTTTGTTATTTCCTTCATATTTTTTCTAAAACAAATTAACCCTAAATTAATCCTAAATATGAAATTAGATCCTAAATGCAAATGCATACTTTTATATTTTTCGTACGAATTAAGATGCACAGATAAAATGCAACAATTACCAAAAATGATACAAAATTCACAAAACATTGTAAAAATAAAGAAAAATCATTTTGTTTGAAATTTTTTGGGAATAATTCATATATAGGGCAAAAATCACGTGCTCACAATGAAGAGCGTGTTCTATCGTATGTTGGCATATTGGGTAACAACTCGGTATGGACAAAAGATGTCACGAGCTCAGATGAGCAGTGAAGAAGTTTCACCGTTTAAGGTAAATCGGTATTGTCTTCAGCGTCACCTGAGAACGACTTTTTGTGAAAAGGCTTTTCACCCTGGTTAATGATTCTTGATCGCTTTTCAGTGTTAGTGCGGCCGATGGTTTGGTGATACGACCCAGTTATTCGTAATGGTAGGTTGTGGGAGGGTGTCCCACATGAAGATTTTGTAAGTATGGAAGTTAGTCACTTGATTGATTGAAGACTTAAACCAAGTATGAAGGTTGTGATAATATTGTTGAATTGAAAAAATATGCCCGGAGGGCACTCAGTCTATTGAGTTGTGGACTTCGGATGATTTCTCCGACTATGATGGACGTTTTTATGTGTTACGAGCAGAAGATGAGTTGTTAGGGACCTTTGAAAGGTAATTAACCTAATTCAGTGCGATCAAAATCGGCTTGAGGTCGGCGGATGGATCCAAATGTGAATATGGGCTCTATGTCAGGCCAAACGGGTTCATTTCGGTGACGCGCTCCTTATGGAGGAGGAGTCAGGGTGTTATTTCGTTGTCAGAAATTTTATGCAGTGATACACTGTGCAGTGTGATTTGTGAGACAACTTGAGAAATGCTTATGTGTTGAGGATACGCGTGGAAGTGATGTTTGTGAGCAAATGGCTCTCGAGATTCAAATTGTATATCACACCTCAGTTGAGCTTGAGTTTTGGTAGCTTATAACGCTATATGTCCCCTAAGGGACGGTATTATGCACTTAGCGTGCTTATGACCGAAATTTGGTATTTTATATTATTGATCAATTTAGCTCGATGTACACCTCTTTATGTGAGTGTTATGTGTGGATCGGGTGGCACGCCGCCATGAGTGTGTTATTTGGATCGGGTTGCGCGCCGCAACAGTGTGTTATTGAGCATAGCTTTCTATATGCTATTTTTGTATGCCTTGCTTCCTATTTTCTTAAAAGAGCACGTATTAGTGCGTGAGTTAGGCAGTTCCTTCCAGAGTTCGTCTTCCTTTTGTACCGCATTTTAATCGGTAGCCTATCGGCACCTTGTGGAATCATATGAGACTTTTGATTATGTACGGGGTGGCCTATTGCCTAATCGGCTCGTACTGGATGAGGTCACGCATTGGGGCAAAGTTATGCGGATGTATGATATTGCGAGTTAGATTCGTGTGTTCTATCTCTATGATGGGAGACGGGTTTTCCGTCTTGTGTTGTGGTGGTAATGGAGAGCTTGAGGTACAGCTCTTTCATTTGGGTCATTTTCATGAATTGGGTATGTTTGGACTATTACTTATTGGAGCGCGTATTGTGCGAGTTGTGGCTTACTCCTGTACTAATGTGTAATGTCACCAGAGTGGTGTGTTGATTAGATGAGATCGTTAGGATCTTTAATGAGTATGAGCAAATTCGACTTCAGTATGTTGGAAGGATAATATTGAGCTTCGGCCCAAAAATTTGATGTAGTATTTGCTAAAGGAGAAGTGGTTTCATGAATGGTTGATCTGAGAAATGGTGATGGTTTACTACATGTTTTAGTTATCAGTTGCAGTATATGTAAATGTATTGGAAAGAAACTTTAGTTGTTAAGAGGTTTTCTACTGGTATTCAGGCCTTGTGTGCAGTTGCTGTGAATGGGAGTTATCACTACATGTGTTTGAGTTATGTGGAATATCAGGTAACTGCACCTGACGTTGCAAGTATGGATTATTACAGCTGGTTCGGCTTGTTATGAATATAGATGGGAGGTTCTGAACTTGTGTACAATTTCGGAATTGAAAATTTGGTTCTAAGGTTTATGGGCTAGATTGGATTATGAAATTGCAGTGACAATGTGTAATCGGACCTATGTGAGATAGGCTGATGGGGGATCACCCCTGGGTATATGCATGGTAAGGTTATTCAACTATTGGTTGGCTTCTAAAACAACTCTGGGTAAGCTCGAGGACGAGCGTTAGTTTAAGTTGGGAAGGATATGATGACCCGACCCATCGTCTCATGAGTTAGCGCTTCGTTTCCCCCATTTTTAGCTTCTTTATGCTTCATTATCCATATCTCATGCGACCGAGTTGGTTTGGATTGATTTTAGAAGGAAATGAGACACTTAGTCTCTTTAAGGAAAGCTTAGTTTGGAAAAAAATTAACCGGATGTTGACTATTGAGTTAGAGAGCTCGGATGTGATTTCCGGTGATTCGGTTAGCTTCGGGGGATGATTTGTGACTTGGGAGTGTGATCGGAATTGATTTTGGAGGTCCGGTGTAGAATTAGGCTTGAATTGGCGAAGTTAGTATTTTGACGAATTTCGGTCAATAGGTGACTGTATTTTGATTCGAGGCTCGGAATGGAATTCCGAGAGTGACTGTAGCTTCGTTAGGTTATTTGGGATGTGTGTGCAAAATTTCAGGTCATTCAGAGGTGTTTTGGTCGGGTTTTTGATCAAATGCGTAATTCGGAAGTTTTAGAAGATCTTAGGCTTGAATCCAATGTAATTCGATGGTTTTGGTGTTGTGATGATTGGAGCAAGTTTGAATGATGTTTTAGGATGGTCGGCACTTTTGGTTGAGGTCCCGGGGGCCTCGGGGTGATTTCGAATGGTCATCGGGATGAATTTTGGACTTGTGAAAATTCTGAAGTTTGCCGGTATCTGGTATTTCCGCATCTATGGAAAAGGGGCCGCATATGCAGATCCGCAGATGCGAGGATCTGGTCGCAGGTGCGAGTTCTTGAGGAGATTTCTGTTTCCGCAGGTGCGGACTTGGATCCGCATCCGCGATGACGCAGATGTGGAAGAAGAATCGCAGAAGCGAAGGTAGAGGCCATGGTAAATTCCGCAGAAGCGGGCAAGTTGCGCAGAAGTGGTGTCCGCAAATCTGGATACCTAATCGCAGAAGCGATCCTGGGCGTATTAGTGAGTTCCGCAGAAGCGGATGGAAAACCGCAGAAGAAACAGTCGCATATGCGATAAGGTAACCGCAGATGCGAAAATGATTGTTTAGAGAAGGGTTTTAAAGCTCATTTTTGTTCCGCGAGCTTAAGTTCATTTCCACCATTTTTGAACGACCTTGAGAGCTATTGGACAGAAATGGAAGGGGATTTTGACTAGGTGT